>JAQFVV010000260.1:600000-826077 GCA_028023455.1 Epiperipatus broadwayi | reverse complement strand
TTCTATCAATAAAGTTTAATGTTTCAATAATAAATTTTATTATTTTAACATTAACATTTTTAAATTTCAATGCATTCTTAATTATTTCAATAGAAGTCATTCTGTCAATTGATCCATACATTTCACTGATATCAAAGGTACAAATTACATCATAATTATCAATAACAACATTATTAATTTTACCAACGAAGTCAAATGATGAACGTATTATATACATACTAAAACCAAGAATTTCTTGTAACATTTTCTCAATTAATTTATATGTTTCATAATAGAAAGCACCCCCAAAATCAATCATTAAATGTAATGGTTCTTTTTCTTTATGCAATTTTATATTTGAAAATATTCTAGGACATACTGCAGCAGAGGGATAAATTCTATAATAAGTACTATTATCAATTACATTATTTTTGGCTTTTTTTAAAATGTTATTCACAAATTGACACATAAACTTTCAATATTTACCTTGTTAACCTTTATAAAATTAAGAATACTCATTTGATTAATGCCTTTATTTTCATAATCCGATTTTAGTAACAAGCACAACCGTAAGCCTTTATCCTCTTTTATACAAACAAGATTATTTTCAGATGTAAATTTTCTAAATTTAGAAATTTGTTCATTCCAATTATTATTTTTTGCAAATCCAAAATTCTTTTTTTTTACTTTTTTAACTAAGTCGTTGCCAACTTTTGAATCACATTTAATTATTCCCAACGAACATTTAACAGCAGACTCCAATTCCAAATTACGATCTTTCCATTGTCCACCAATATATTTTGCACCTAGATTTAAAATATATTTTTCTTGAAAACTAAGATTCATGCCAGCCAAATTAACAAAGTTATTGTCTTGAAGTTTATTTTTAAATTCTTTCTTAAACAAAAAGTTAATTTTTTTATAAATTTATTACATAGTCTATTATAATAACGATCAAAAAACACTTGAGAACTACTCATAAAATTGTACCAATCATTTCGATTATTCAAATCAATCAAGTGATTCAAACTTTTTAAATAACATCTTTTTTCAAAGATTAGACATTTTACACGAAGAAATAATATTATGTAATACCGTTGTTTTTAAACAGCAAATTGTATTAGACGATAACATACAAGACATATTAAATTTTATTTGACAACAATTTGGGAAAACTTTTAACATTTTACAATTATATAAAAATTGCAACCTACATTTTAAAACATATATTTTGTAAGTTACCTTCCGCCATTCTTTAATAATCCACATATCATTTCTAGAACTCATTTTCATTGATATATAATATTATAAATCAATGTCTGTATTTCTTCAAAATAATATACGCAAATTTATAAATAAATATTTAAAAATACAGTATTTAAAAGCTTATAAAAAATATATGTATAACCGTCACTTAGGAGCGCTTTCAACCAACTTGTGGCTTTGTCAACTATCACATTTAAAATGTCAGCTTTCCCATAATTCTATGATGTCAAAGCTTTCCCATAATTCTGTGATCTTAATGTTTGCTGCTTGCCTATTAACCAAATGTTTCTTGTATTTACATATCAACATCGCCTCTTTAATTTTCCTTTTATTATTATTTCTTTCAATTTCCAATATTTTTACTTATTATAATTAAAATCGAAACCATATATACATGATTTATTATGGTCATAAAAGACAGAAGCTGATAAATTATCATTATTTTTAAAATTTTGTTTTGTATTTTGAACCCTTTTAAATAATAATAGTGCTCTTTTGTTCATTTTTCCAATGTGCACCTTGATTCACCTATATATCCACGGCCAAACCCACATGTCCATTTGTAAATGATACAATTTTTATTTGTAAATAAAGTTTTATCCTTTGAATTGTTTATTAACTTATTTAATGTAGGTGGTGCATAAAATGCAATATCACATATTCCTTTATAAATTTTCTTAATGCAACTTGCCTGTTGATTTGAAATATATGGTATTGATATCCACAATTTTTTATCAGAAGAATTAACACTTTTATTATTTTTATATTTATAAGTAAAATTTTTAATAGTATAATTGTTAAAAGTTGGATAAAATTATGATTCTGTTTATTATACTATTAAAAATTTTACTTATAAATATAAAAATAATAAAAGTGTTAATTCTTCTGATAAAAAATTTTGGATATCAATACCATATATTTCAAATCAACAGGCAAGTTTCATTAAGAAAATTTATAAAGGAATATGTGATATTGCATTTTATGCACCACCTACATTAAATAAATTAATAAACAATTCAAAGGATAAAACTTTATTTACAAATAAAAATTGTATCATTTACAAATGGACATGTGGGTGTGGCTGTGGATATATAGGTGAATCGAGGTGCACGTTGGAAAAAAGAACAAAGGAACACATTGTTATTTAGAAGGGTTCAAAATACAAAACAAAATTTTAAAAATAATGATAATTTATCAGCTTCTGTCTTTTATGACCATAATAAATCATGTATATATGGTTTTGATTTTAATTATAACAAAGTAAAAATATTGGAAATTGAAAGAAATAATAATAAAAGGAAAATTAAAGAGGCGATGTTGACGTGTAAATACAAGCAACATTTGGTTAATAGGCAAGCAGCAAATATTAAGATCACAGAATTATGGGAAAATTTGACATCATAGAATTATGGGAAAGCTGACATTTTAAATGTGATAGTTGACAAAGGCACAAGTTGGTTGAAAGCACTCCTAAGTGACGGTTATACATATATTTTTTATAAGCTTTTAAATACTGTATTTTTTTTTTAAATATTTATTTATAAATTTGCATATATTATTTTGAAGAAATACAGACATTGATTTATAATATTATATATATATATATATATATATATATATATTATAAATCAATGTCTATATATATATATATATATATATATATATAGGCTGCAGAAAGGAGTTTGCTATTAACTGAAAGGAGACCCTTTGATTTCTCTTGGAGGCCTTAAAGGAACCGAGCAGGGCAAATTCCTAATGTCCACTCCATACGTTCTTGTCGTTGCAGCTGTTATTACTATATGTTTATTCATATAGTATATGAACATGGATGGGCTGCTCACCAACACGCATTAGCCAGCGTGGTGAGTTTATTGGCTTTTTACCTCTGAGTTTAAGATCAAGAAACACCATGGTCTTTCTTCTCAGTGCCTGATAAGGCAGAATGAATGTTTGTGTAAATGATAAAGATTTCTCCCAATTATACAATTATGACAGACAAAAATAAAGCATGGCCCTTAATCCAAGGAGGCTGTAAAGTCACCAACCAAGGCAGCAGTGGGTGGCCGAAGGCAGAGGGTGCTAAGAATATCCTGGAGGCAGACCCAGGCTGCCATTTGATGATGACTTTTTATTTAGGTACTTACAACTGCAGATCACTTTCAAGTGAAGGAAGATTGCAAGAATTAGAAGAACTCTCTTATATTAAATGGGATATTATTGGACTTTGTGAAGTTAAAAGAAAAGGTGAAGAGACAATTGATTTAAAAAGTGGACATATGCTCTATTATAAAGGCACAAATATTGGAAATACAAGTGAAGTAGGATTCATTATAAATAAAAAGTGGAAGAACAATATTGTGGAGATTGATGGTGTATCAGACAGAGTGGCAAGATTAGTTATACAACTTAATAGCAGATATCAAATGCAGATAATTCAGGTTTATGCCCCAACAAGTTCTCACAGTGATGAAGTAGTAGAAGATTTTTATATGGATGTACAAAAGGCTTTTGATCAGAGTAAACAACATTTTAAAATTGTTATGGGAGATTTTAATGCTAGAATTGGTAAACAAATGAAAGATGAAAGTGTTGTAGGTAATTTTGGTTATGGTAATAGAAATGAGAGAGGACATAGACTTGTGGAGTTTGCAGAGAAGGAAAAACTTTATATTATGAATTCTTTTTTTGAGAAAAATGTTAGAAGGAAATGGACATGGAAGCATCCAAATGAAGGTACAGCAGAATTGGATTATATTTTTACTAACAGGAAATACATATTTCAAGATTGTAATGTTCTTAATAAATTTAACACAGGAAGTGATCATCGATTAGTAAGGGGTAAGATACATGTTAATGTAAAACTAGAGAGACAAAAATTATTAAGAAAAACTATATTTACAGTTGATATTTCTAATCTTCAGAAACATTCTAATGAATTTAAATTAGAACTTACAAATCGATTTCAAGTATTAGTAGATTTTGAACATGATTCAGATTTGAATGAAATTAATATGAAAACAACTGATACACTTTTAAAAACTGCAACAAAGATAGCCGGTAGAAAAAAGCAGCAATTGATTAATAAAATTTCTACTGAGACTAGAGAACTTATGAAGAAAAGAAGGAATATGAAGATATGCAAGAATGATGCATTAAAAAGAATTGAATATCTCGAATTTTGTAAAATGGTGCGGAAAAGAGTTGAAAATGATATAAGAAAGTATAACTGTGAACTAGCAAGAAAAGCTGTAGAAGAAAATAAAAGTCTTAAGAATGTAAAACAACATTTTGGTATTGGTAGGAAATTTATATCTGCAATAAGGAAAAAAGATGGAATTATTACTAAAAAGAGGGATGACATTATGAAATTGGTAGAAGATTTTTATCAAGAATTATATAGTAATAAAGAACAAGTACCTCCTATATCTATTACATCTTCCGAATTGTCCAGAATTTTAAATGAAGAAGTGAGAAATGCAATTAAATGTATGAAAAAAGGAAAGGCTCCAGGTAATGATGGAATTATAATTGATATATTAAAAGAAGCAGGTGAAAAAACAGAAAAAATATTAGCAAAGTTATATACCAAATGTCTAAATGATAAAGATGTACCGGATGATTGGAAGAATGCAGTAATAATATTAATATTTAAAAAAGGTGATAAAGAAGATATTAGAAATTACAGACCTATCAGCCTTTTATCAGTTTTATATAAAATTTTTACCAAGATAATTACAACTCGTCTACAGAGAACCTTGGATTTTCACCAACCAAGAGAACAAGCTGGATTTAAAAGTGGTTTTAGTACAGTAGATCATATTCAAGTATTGAGAGAAGTTATAGAAAGGACAAATGAATATGAGTTGTCATTATGTTTTGGATTTGTAGATTATGAAAAGGCATTTGATTCTATAAACATTTCTTCAGTGATTAAAGCATTGGATCATCAAGGTATAGATCCAGGATATTGTCATATTTTAAAGAATATTTATAAAAATGCAACAGCAACAATTAGATTACATAATGATACTGGGAAAGTCAACATTGAGAAAGGTGTAAGACAAGGTGACTCCATATCTCCAAAACTTTTTACAGCAGTGCTGCAAGAAGTATTTTGTGGATTAAAATGGGAAACTAAAGGAGTGAAAGTAAATGGAGATTATTTAAGTCATTTAGATTTCACAGATGATGTAGTTGTTTTTGCAAATAATGCTTCCGAGCTGCAGGAAATGTTGCAGGAGTTATCAGATGAAAGTAGGAAAGTAGGACTAAAGATAAATGTTAAAAAGACTAAAGTAATGTTTAATCGATTTGCTCAAAATATGAAAATAAAGATTGATTATGATGAATTAGAAGAAGTTAAGAGTTACAAATACCTTGGTCAGATTATTAATACAGATGGAAACATAATAGAGGAAATTAATCATAGAATTAAACTTGGTTGGAGTGCTTTTGGTAGAAATAACTTGATATTAAAAGGAAATATGCCTATGTGTTTGAAAAGAAAGGTTTTTAACAAATGTGTTTTACCAGTTCTTACTTATGGATCTGAGACTTGGACACTTAATAGAAGATCAATACAGAGACTTCAGACCACTCAAAGAAGTATGGAGAGATGTATGTTGGGAGTAACAAGAAGAGATCGAAAACACAATGTATGGGTAAGAGAACAAACAGGTGTTACTGACCTCATTGAAAAAATTAAAAGATTGAAGTGGAGTTGGGCTGGACATATTGCTAGAAGAGATGATAATAGATGGACAATTGAAATTTTAAACTGGATTCCAAGAGATTGTAAAAGACCCACAAGGAGACCACATGTAAGATGGATGGATGAAATAAGAAAATGTGTAGGGGTGATGTGGAGAAGAGAAGCTAAAGATCGGAGAAGATGGATTAAACTTGGAGAGACCTTCATCCTGCAGTGGATTGATAATGGTTGATAATGATGATATATATATATATATATATATATATATATATCATCATAAATATATACTATATATATATATATATATATATATATATATATATATATATTCTTTAGTGACAATGAATGCTCACTCTGATTATGAAAAGAAAGGAATCTGGATTAGTTCATTATTTTAAGGCAAGGTGAATAATAAAATAATCACATTCATATATAAATGTCTATATGGAATTATATTTTTAATTTTAATCATGCTTTTATTACTGCACACCATAACAATGATATTAAACTATAATTATATTACATAAAAGTTTGAGAATTAAATATAGTAATATATCAAAACACAGCAGTCCATCACAATTAAATATATATATATTTTAATTTTAAATTTTATAATGCTTAATCTTTGAAAAAAAAATCTTTTATATTGATTTCTACGGCATGGCTTTTTACAATAAATAAATTAACCAAATTCCCTGAACTCTTGAAATTCATTATTAAGTCTATTAATTTGCCTTTGAACCATTCATAAACTCTAAATATCACAGTAACTTTACTATTATGTTTATTATTTTGTCCTTAAATTAACAAACTGTAAATATCCCAATAACTAAATTGGTAATCCCTATCACACTAATTTTGACAGCTTCTGTTATAGACTCTTACAGAATAAGGAATAAGGCTTCGGGCATTATATGTTCCTCTAACACCTTCTGGAGTTGACAGCAGGAAAGCATTCTCTCCAATCTGTTTTAGAATTTTGTAAGGAACACACAATCACTAAGACCTCTCTACCTTTATAATAATTTATTTATAACTTGGTGCCCCCTTCTGTCTGAAATAGCAGTAACTTCACTTATGTTTTTCTGGCTATTCAGAATTAGAGGCTGACTTAACTGCAATTCAAATCCCTTTTTAATATCAACATATTGTTGTCTATTTGTAATTTTGTGAAATATCTCAACTTCACATTCTATATCATCAATATGGTAATTCATTTTCTCATGAATATCCATAGCCATTTTAACAACATTAAGTTCACTAACTTGTAATGCATCTAACAGTTTAATGATATCTTTACTATTATATTGATCCACTAGCCTTAAAATTTGTTGACTTAAATATGGTAGATTTTGTCTACTCAATCTTACCATTTGAACTTTCAATATAGAAGAAATGTAAGTTTTTAATGTAACAGCTTGCTTATGGAAAAACTTCACAAGACTATGGGACTGAAAATTATATTTTTCTGATATCATCTGATATCTAATTTGAGTTTGTGGGTTAGATTCCCCAAAACCAACAAGTACTATATTTTTAAAATCTTCATATTAACCAGGTGTTTCACCTAACAACTGCCACCAATCCTTTGCATCTACATATAGTGACATATTAAAAAGGACCATTTTTTCCTTTTTTTGGACATGAGGCACAAAGAAAACAATTTCTCTAACTTATTTAGAGATTCTAAATGGTTTTTTGTATTATCCCCTTGTACTGGTTTTCTTATAATAAACTTTATGTCCATGGAATCCTCCTTATCTAACTGTTCTTCAACTGATTGGCAATTTTTAACATGTTTGGTTTCCTGACACCTACTTAACTTCTCTCTATGATTATTTATAACTTCCTTCCTACATTCCATTTTATCCCAGTATTCATTATTAAGTCCATTTTGAAACATTTGATTGTACTGTATCCTTCCTAAATCTTTTAAATTTTTCAATGGATGACGATCACTCACTTGAATCATTTTACTTTTAGAATAAATATCTGACATTAACTCATTCAATTTTATTTTATCAAGGAAACTATCTACATAATTCTTTTGCTTACTTCTCAATTTATTATACCATGACCACAATAAGTCTTTCATATCTTTCCATCTGTCATGATTGCTTACTTTAATTTCATCAACTCTAATATCATTATCAAGTATTCTATCCTCCAATTTCATTTTACTAAACAAATTATCTATATAATTCTTTTGCTCCTCTCTTAATTGATCAATGTTTATATTACTCATCTCTTTTGGGTTATTATTTTCTTCAATTACATCTTTATTCTTCTCTATTCAATCTATTAATTCTTTCTCTAACTTTTTCAACCTTTCTCCCATTTTAGATCGATATTTTTGATCTTCAGTTTTGTTAGATTTTATAACTTGTAAATTTTTCTCTATTCCTATTCCCAACTCTTTTTTAAATTCTAGAATACTATTATCCATTTCTTTTTTTACTTCTGTTCTTAAAAATTCAAATTTGTTTTCCATTAATTCCATTTGATTCTGTATACCTTTAACACCGCTACCTAAAGCTTCATCTAAATGCTGTATCTTCACATTCAGTTCATCTTTACTAACTTTCCATTGTTTGATAGCTTCTTTACCTTGGACTTGGAGAGCTTGAACATCTTTATGAACATATCCCTCTTTTCTCTTTTACTACCTCTATAACATTTTCTTTTGTTGCAAACTTTTCACTTAATTCTCCAAATTTTTTCTCTAAATATCCCTTTATAAACTTAATGGCTTGTTGATTTTCAACTATACCTTTATTCATGAATTCTAACTTCTTACTTATCACTTCATTAGTTTCTTGTAGTTCTTCTTTTAAAGATTTATTACTTTCTTCTAACTTTCCACTCAAATCTTCTCTTAAAGATTTATTACTTTCTTCTAATTTTTTACTATTCTCTTCTAACTGTACTTTTAAAGATTTACTAGTTTCTTCGAACTTTTTATTTAAAGATTCACTTAAAGATTCATTTATTTTCATCATCAATACAAAAAAATCATCTAAACTTTTCTTTTCTTCCCCCACAACAACTTTCTTTTCTTCTATAACTTCATATTCAATATCCTTTCTTATTTCTCTATCTTTACTTTGACTCTCCCTTTCTTTTTCCATCCTTATTTCCACTTCTAACATCTCCTTGAGATCTTGTTCTTGGACTGAACAAATACTTTCTTGTTTTTCTGAATTCTCAGTTCCACTCATTTTTGGAAAACAAAAAAAAATTTTTTTCCCACTAAAGCACTTTGCTAATTTTTCTTTAAAAATATGACTTAGTTCAACTTCATAAAAAATATTTTCTACTAGGCTATTCCAACAATCAACAACTCCCTCAAATAACTTGACAAATCAATTATATTTCATTTTCATGATACATATTATTAGATACCATAAACCATATTTATAACTATTTATTTACAATAACCTCAAATTCATATAAACAAGTTGCATACTTTCTTTTCTCAACATCATCACCACAACCACCACATGAATTATTCATACATAAACTATATCAATCTATGTATGATTTGCCTACTGATCACATAGTCATATTAGACTAGCCTTTATTTAATCTTTTAACAAAATCAAAAAAAAATTATCATTATTATTATTATTAACTATTTCTAATAATTCAAATAACACATTAGGCATTTTCTTATATAAATCAATCATGGACATCAATGATTAGTTTACTAATCCTGCCCCATGTTTGGGCACCATAAGGGGTTTATATACTGTGGCCTGTTTATCAGTGGTATGACACTAAGCAGAGCTTCCAAGTCCCTTATATTAGGCCCTACTTGGATTCTGGTTAGGTTCTATTAACAAACTTGCTATATCCTGATCATTTTCTTTAACTATAACAATTGAATTTAGATAAGATTAGTATTTATCCGAAGTTACTTTGACATGGGTAAATATTTCTAAATAAGATGTATTTTAAATATAATTAATGTGAGACTCGTTTACCCATAAACGGATTACATCCCCATAACATTAAACAAATACAAAATATTTGATCAATGGCATAAGAATACCTAGATACTCCTTATTAAGTATCTACATACTCTCATGACTAACAATAATATCTAATATATTATTTTATATTTATAACTATTAAGTTTTAATTCAATCACTCATTAATTAATCTGTTAGATAATTACAGATAAACTTTGATTCATATTATGTTTAATAATAAAGATTGGCAATAATCACAAGAATAACTTTAAAATAAGGAGATCTCAGGATAATAATTGAGTTATTAATTCTTCATACTACCTATGGAATATCAAGAGGGATTTTACAGATTTCCATGGATAGTGTACAAGTTAAGAAAGGCTTATAATTTAAATTCATAATCAAGCTTTATATGTATGTTTTTTAATACTGAATATTAAAATAATATTATTAACTAAACTGTGATTAACAATAATACTTTCACTAATAACTAATGTATCATTTAATTTTATATTAATAGATACACTTTAATAATTGGCAATGTCATCAATGATCTATGGAATCAAGGCAGCATGTAACAAGTAAAAAATATTTACAAACCGATTTATGCTTATTAAACTGTTAGATTTGCTTTAAATTGAATTGACTTTTCATTTTAATTTTGACGCTTATTTTGAATTGTGTGATGTGGTAAAAATGAGCCCAGAAAAGAAATGCAGCAATTAGAATTTGATAAAACTTTTAAAACAATAATTTTAATAATATTCATTATAAATAACAATAAACATTTCCATTAATATCGAATTTAAAATAACTAATAACAAAATGATATACATATATTATCATAACAATAACAACAGAAAATTAATCTTCAAAGTATGATTATTAAACAAAACTAATAATTTCCCATTATATGTTGAGATATTTATCCCTATGTATGTGAACTATATATCACACATTCAGTTTATTAAACAATCATTTTTTTTCCATTTATGGTCTTAGTTCAATCTCTACATAATAATAATACTTGATGATTAAGTAACAATACAAAAAAATAAGTGAGAACATAGGGTCATAATTCTGGAGGGTATTAAGCAAACAAAATTAATACTTTTATCTTTCATATAAGAAAGAAAATCATTGTATTTAGTCTATCAATTCGCACATGTAAATATAACATTCTCTCTGGATTGTGTATATATCGTTTTTAAATACCCTTTCGTACTAAAATATCGAGTATATTTGTTTATTTAAAGGATTCATAATCTTTAAACTTAACCAAATTATTAAATAACTATTAATATAACAACACTTGAATTAATTCCTTATTAAATGATTTAGTTCCCCCCCCCCCCATTATACTAACAAATCATAGATTAAAAATATAAATACCAACATTAGAAAGAAGTTCTCTTTTAACTCTCAGCTAAAGTATAAGAACAATTTTAAATCTACTAGTTGTTCCACACTCCATAAACTTATCATAACGTTTTTATTTTTCCTTATTTTTTTTTTGAAGATTCTGCTTATCCTAAGATTCACGTGAGGTATTTGAGTTACTGCAACAATGATCCTTCGTTTTGTTCTTTGTTTAGTAATAAAAATTTATTTGTGGCTTGCATATTATATATATATTTCTCTCTATAGTAAAAGGCACACTTATGATTTCAATTAAAAATGTGCCATGCAACATTTTTTTTTCCAGCTAAACTTTATAGCAACTGACATTCCTGCTGGTATGGCTCCAAATAAATAATTCTATCGCACATTGTAATTAAGATTTTATATATATCCAGAATAATAATGAACACTTTTCATTTATTACTAATTTAGTTCCACTGAATTTTAAATATATATACTCAACTGTTTCCAAGAGATTTACTATTCTTTTATCTATCCTTACTGGATATTTATGGTGTTTATTTATTTCCTTTTGCGTATTACTGCAGTTAATTTCCCTATGACACAATTATTATTACTTTTCAATGAATATATTCATTGATTATTCATCTCCGATTATTTCTTCAATATTTATTAATTTTCAAGAGATTATTGGAAATTCCGATTATTGACTTGCCCAGTAGAAAAACGATTAATTTATTTCATTATTTTAACAACAAAGTTTATAATTATCCATGTATATTGATGTAAAGTTGGCAATCATAAGGTTTTAGGAATTTTTAATCCAACTTTTTTTTTTTAAAAAAAATATCACCAAAAAAAAAAACTTAGTTATTTATACTTTACGATCAAGAAGCTTTTTTCCCCCCTTCCTTTGAATTTCATATTCCAAGATTGTTTGAAACTCTTTGATTGGCTAATATTTCCCACCTTTTTTTGTTTATAACAACGTAGACTTACTTTCCAAGTTTTTTAGTTTATTATTTTAAAATGACCATTTTTCTGTTTTTTAAAAAAAAATATTAAAATACAATATTTTTTAGAATTTAAATAAAGATAGAATTTACTGTTTTAATTTTAAATCAGTATTTTGTAAAATTAAACCTTATTTATTTACTTTTAAATATAGCAAGATTTGAAGATAAATAATTTCTATTTTTAAAATCAAATGCACACAAACAATAATTATTCATTTTTATATAATGCATTGTGTTTACAAAACACAATTTAAACTTCACTGGTTTTAACTACTAAATAATATTAATTATTCATCCATCTGCATATATATATATATATATATATATATATATATATATATATATGACTCTATGGTTATTATCTATGTGCATCTTGAGTTAAGATCATTTATAAATTTCCATTAGCTAAAACCGAGTTTAAATCCTATGATCTAATATGTCATTACTGTCTTCTTTTAATAAGCAAATATTATTGGATTTGTAAAATTTAAAATTATACACCAAAATCCTATTTTAGAATAGTCTGAGGTAATAAAAAGCGCACAATATATATATATATATATATATGATTATTTTAATTACATAATCACAGTGTATGTGTATATATTGTAACCAGTTGTGTACATAGCTGCATTAAAAATATTTAGATGGTTGGCACGGTGCTTCTCAAGTTTGGTATAGAATTATTTAACTAATGGGGAAAATAATATTTAATTTTCTCATGCATATTTAATATAAAAATAATGAGTTTTCATTTAACTAAATATGTTATGTCCCAAAAGGATAGCATAAAAATTCTCAAGCATTAAATCTGTTAAACAGTAATATGATTTTAATATGAGAATATTTTAATAAGTTATAAATGAGTGTAGAAGAAAGAGAAAACTTGAAAAAAATGTAAACAAGTTTCTTTACTCTCTCTCTCTTCAGTAATTATAATTAATTAGTAATTTTAATTTAAATTATGAAAATGTACTAAGAGAAAAATAATTGTCTCTTTTCTGTAAATTATTTAATAAATATTAATTTTAACCTTTTAAGAGAGATAAATTTTTATGTATAAGAGTATTTTTAAAAAGAAAAAAATATAAGATTTTTATACATTTGGTTATATTTAATTAGAGTTGTTGTTTTTTTCTCTTTATCTCTCTTCATTACAGAAAATCAAATAAATGCAATTAATTGATTATCTTGTTTATTTTTATTTCAAGAACAAAATGCCAAAAAGTATAAAAACTGTAATGTTGAAGACAGATTTTGATTGACTTGTAGGCAAGATTGTTCTAAAAAATAATAGGGTGAATAAGTCAAAAGACCCAAGTTCTGGTAGGAAGAAATATTTCTAACATAACTGTTGAAAAGAGAGCAGTAAAATCTTAATTCATCTGATAAATACCAAAGAAGTAGAAGTCCTTAGCAACCTGCTGCATAATACAGCAGAAATATTAATTAAGCTATTGCATTGAATAGCAGAAGTTTTAATCCAGCTTTTAGCATCTATGAATTTAGTCATAAAAATAGTTCTACAATGATAGCTAGACATCATGTTCCTCCATGTAACCTATCTTTACTGGAATAAAAAGGTAAATAAGTTATCCTCTAAAGTAATCTGCAACAATTTCTTCAACTAAGAGCATGGATTTTTCTTACCTGGGAGATTTATTTAAAAAATAGATAAAATTTTGCTGTTGTTAACCTGGAAATAAAATTCTGCATACCAGAAAAAGGAGAAATGAATCGTGTTCATGCAGAGAAGCCTTCAAGAAGAAAATTCAATTGGAAATTATAACTGGAAAAAAGAATTGATAGAACAATCAAACCATGGTCAAAGGTATTTTTTGCATGCAAAAATTTTCATTTATAATAAAAAAAAGAGATTTTTTGTTGCAAGAATTGATAATTTAAATTTTTTTTATTAAGTTAATATTTTTAAATTGCGATTTTTTTTTGGATCCAGTCAATTTTTTCTTTAAAATTGTGAATTTTTTTTAATTATTTTTTGTAAATTAATTTTTTTAAACATGTTTTTCTCTGTTTATTAATTTTCTCTCTTAAAAACTTATATGAAAGGTTAATTAAGCTAAATGAAAGATTGCTATCTTTGATTTTTGAAAATGTTGTTTTTCCAAATCTTAGTTATTTTAAAGAAATAATTTAATGAATTAAAAGTTAATTTAGGAGTAGAAATCAACTGATTGGTTAATATAATTTTTGTTAATCAATTACTTATTAAATAATTGCTTTAGAAATATTATTTAGTCTCAATTTCTTTATTCTATCCAATTCCTGTTTCACAAATTGCAGTGTGTATGACTTTATTTCATGCCAGTTTGATGTTCTAGAATTTTTTTTTTAAATGATCCCAATAAAACTTCTTATTTACACATAGGAATTATTTGAAATGATTTATAATACACTGTTTTATTTATTTATTTATTTATATCTTGTTCACAGCAATAGTTTAAAGAGTTCTTGCTTCCTGAGCTAGATTTGTGCATAACAATTAATTATATAGAATAGAGATTTATGTTTAATGTTACAATCAACCAGATGATGATGATCTGGTTGGTGCAAAAGAGGTATTCTTTAAAGTCCTTATGTTACATTTTATTTTATTCATTATTTTTTTTAGAAAATTAGTTTATAGTTGACTAGTGCATTAATGGTAAGAAGTGGTTAGGGCATTGATGATGATCAGAATGTTTCTATATCTCAACATTATTGCTCCATTTTGGTAGAGTAATACCTAAGTATGTGCATTTAGATAATTATTATTAGTACTCCAGCCCTAGACTTGGCAGTGGCTAAATAATTAGTCTGGTATGTGGAAGAAATACAGACATATGATTGACTGTTGATTTGATTATATTGTTGATAATTCATAATGATAAATGATTATTAATTTTGTGTAATGCTGGTGAGCTTATACTTAGTTCTGTGCTGATCTCTCATGCTCATTTCTTTTACATTTAATTTTATATTTCACTTAGTTGGGGATGATGATGGTTTCCATCCCTTCATAATTCAGTTCTAAAGTAATGTACTGCTCTTAATGGCTACTCAGTTGTGGGATATTGTAATCTCAGATTCCCACATATTACGTTAACCCCTTCTTCTCACACCATAATTTCTTTTTATATATTGTAATGGTAGATGTAGGCAAAAGGAATGCCCTTTGGGTTCAGGTGCACATTTTCAATAATAGGGATTTATATGTTCAGACTCTATTAATATTCTATTTGAACTTCATTGAATGAAACTACTAACTATAAAATCTGTACATTTATTTGTAAATATTAAGTGAAAAAATTAAGTGCTACAATAACAAAGATTTAAAGTCAAAGGATAATTTTATTAACTTCAAATATAATTAAATTGAAAAATAATAAGTGATTAATGATCTCAGAACTTAACAGAGTAATAATGTGACTGAGGATTGATGTGAGATGAGTGGATATATAAAATAATATGAACTGATTAAGCGAAACATCATCCAAGTTTATTTACGTCACTAATAAATAATATTAATAAGCAAATGGTATTAATAGTGTAAATGGTTTTGATCAACTTATAACCTTCAATCATGATGCTGTGACAAATAATTTTATAAATAAATGTTGTTGCATTACTGTTTTTATAAAATTCAAATAATTTTTGGACAAGAGCAAAGACTAAAGGATATTATAATCTCAAGCATCCTTTAGTTTATTCTTACTAGTTGAAAAATAAATAATATAATGTGTACTAATTATCTAAACATTCATACATTCATGCAGGGTACTGTATGTGCACATAAATATTCAAATAAAATATTATTAAAATTGTTTTACCTGGCCAGAAACCTATTATCTCCTAAAACTCTAAAACAAAGAAAAATATGCATGCATAATAAAACAAATATGTAAGTGAAATTTTATTATATCTAAGTAAGTTTCTTTTTTAAAAAAATTCTTGTATAAAAGTTCTTTAGTCTAGATCCCAGAATCAGTCATGCTTAACAATCTCAATGGATGAATTTTCTCCAGGTTGTGATTTTTCCATACTAAATCAATTGCCTCTATAACTTGTACGATGATACAATTTTTTAGGAAAGTTCGATTTGTCTCTTAAGTCATAAAAACCTCTTTTCAAGGAATTCTGGTATAGCATTGATAAATCAGCTTATTTTATAATAAAATAAATTTCTCATCTTGCAGTTTTTTAAGACTGAAATTCATAGAGGCTGTTGAGATTCTTAAGAAATCAGACTACAACAATAAATTTGATGATTTAACTAAATTAATTTATATTTGCAAAAAATAAAATAATATCTCTAATCAAAATACCTGCTAATTTTCTTAAAGAGATTATAGTAAATTTTAGAAGAAAAATGTCAATAATAAAAATAAAAAATGGATTTCAATATTATATAATGTAAAAGTTCTGAGTATCACAATGTTGTATACAGTTTATCACCTAATGTGTAATTAGCAGTTCTAAAAGTAGCATTGATAAAAAACATAAAAGTAATGTAAAATATAAAGTTGTTTGTTGTTGTGGGGTATTATATATATCTAAATCTCAGTGATCATCAATGAAAATATTTAAAGAGCATCAATTATATAAAAGATAGTTAAACAACATAAAATAATGAATGTACAGAACATCTTATGTGTCTAACAGTCAAGAATTTAAATGTAAAGAATAATCAATATTAAATTTAGACGAATCATTAAAGAGAATAATAAAAAAAAATTTTTTAATTAATAAAATAAGTCATCTGCTTAGTAGATAAACTATTAATGTAAAAATTATTGAATCATATAAGATAGTATAAAATTGCACATTATGGTGGTTGGTACGTCCATTTTTTTATTTGTACTTGTATGCAATTAATAATGATTATAAGGGTAGTCATTGAAAACATTTCCACAACTTATTTATTATATAATGATTAAAAGTTTAATGTTAATGTGATTATGTACATATAGTGAATGTGTACAATCGTGCACTGCTAGTAAATCTATAGATAATAGGCAAATCTATATATGTTTTTAGAAAACAAAATAATAAGATAAAATTTGTAAAAGTTTTCCAAAAAGGCAAAGAATAAAATGGATAGAAGACTACTCACGTTAAAATTCCTTAAGTTAAAAAACCATTTAAAATAAATGCTAAAATGACTAATATATCAAAAACAAGTTTGAAACAAGATAAGCCATTTATGAAATTAAAAAAAACATAGAGAGTGTATAAATATTCACTACTCTGGTGTCAAAAACAGATTGATATAAAGTATATTATTTTCGAATAATAACTTCATAAACAGTAATCCTATAAATTATATGTTTTGATGGTGAAGCGTATTAGAGAATATGATGAGAAATAAATAAAAATCATGTGTAAAAAAATTTATAAAGTAAATGAAAATGATAAAACATTATATATATATATATTTATAATGGAAAATTAAAATGATATGGAAAGTGAGGAGAGCAAAAATATTAAATATATATATACAAAATAGCATTGTAACAAAAATATAGTTTAAAAGTTATAAGAAAAATGTTTAGCATAAAAGTCTTTAAATAATAGAAGCAGTCATCATTTACATTAAATATTATTGAGAATAAATTAAGAAACAAGATTAAAAATAGAGATATGCATTTTTGAGTTAGCATAAATTCAAAAATAATTTGATAGTATAATTGTAATTATATTCTAACATAAAACAAAGATATGAGAGAAAAAATGTCATTAATAAATTAAAGAAAGAAACATTTTTCAATTTGTTATTGTTGTGTTTGGTCTGAATTGCAGACTCAAACTGACAGTTATAAAAATAGGAAGGCTCAAAAGTTAATTAGTATAATTTATTAGTAACAAATATATATACATATTATACAATCAATAAATACAATATCACATATATAAACAGTTAATATTGGGCTAGTCATGCCAGAATAACTGGACTTACTTCCAGATGTATATAATCACTTACCTCATGAGTTTTAGTCAAGTCTCTTCTGGCTGTAATAGAGAGCATACCTCAAGTTGGCCCTAGTCCTTGAAGCTTCCAGTCTTATCATGGATTTCACTGTAGAAGACTATGGCATTATGCCTATAATAGAAACATGCATTCTGTTAGAAGTGGTTTCAAATGAAAGAACATTTAGTCATTTAGGTTACACCATCATTCTCTGATTGCATTATAAAAGGCTGACTATTTATTACCAGACCCCCATCCTTATTGGCAGCCCTCAGATTCTGAGAGCATCACTGCCTATTGGTCAGTACTAATAATTGTCTGTGTTTTATGTATCTGTTTACCCATTGGTTAGCAGCAGTGAATTCTCTATTTCATTAGATGAGGAAGGAATCTGGGCTAGTCCACTTCTGATGGCAAAGTGAGATATGGCATCCTTTCGCCAGGCTAAAATTAGCCCTGGAGATCATAATCATATAGATGTACTGGACAATATTGTTTGTTTTACTTGTTTCTCAGATTTATTGCTGTTCTTGTTCATTATCACAGTCTGGTCATTGGATGTTTGTCTGGGTTGTTGCTGTCTTCAGTTTGGTGATCATCACTTGTGTCAATGTTTTTTTGGTTTGATGCTGAGTTCTTATTTGTGAAATCACCATTGGAATACATTTTGTGGTTCCATTGTATATTCTGCATAGCACATGAATGCTATTTGCATGTTTAATTCGTGATTTTATTTTGTTTGTATTTGGAATCGGATTTCAGGGCTGACAGGTTGGTTTGTACATGTTCTGATGGAGTCTTTCCTGTTGTTGTACTTGGTGTGGAGTGCTATGCTAATAGTGTTCTGGCAATCCTGATGTTCCAGCTTTCTATATTCATCTTTGTTACTAGCTTTATTGCTAATTGAAGTAGTCTCTCTGCCTGGACATAGCTTTCTGGATAAAATGGTGGGCTGTACACTAGCTCAAGGCCATTTTTAATATAAAAGTTTTTAAATGTACTTGCTGGAAATGCTGTGCTATTATCTGACCAATTGTTTTTGGTAGGTCATGTGTTGGAAATCTTTTATTGTTGCTGTGAACTGAAGTGATGGGACTTCCACCACCTCCTGCCATTTGTAGTATGAGTCAATTACTATCAATGGCAGTTTGTCTTTCCAAAGGCTTGTATAGTCTTCTTGGAGTCTAGACCAGTGCCCTTTAGGTTTAGGCCCATGAGCTGTTTTGTATTTTTCTGGAAAGTTTGGATTCATTTTGCATTGCCAGCTATGGTGGACTTTGGCCTTAATATCAGCATTTAAGGTAGGTGACCACATGCATGATCTTGCCAGCATCATCATTCAGGCAATCCCTAGATACTGATTATATAACAAACTGAGCACCTAGGAATGTCCAACTGATCCTACTCTGCATCTCCAAATAATAGAATGATGTTCAGTTGAGAGGTTCAGCCTTCATGTCTAGCAAGCTGAATGCAAGTCATCTGGATTTTTATTTGGCCAACCCTTTTGAAAACATATCTTTTGGAAATTCATGGTCATTAGTGGTTCATATAACCACTGACTTACTATTCAATGGTGTATTCCAAGTCAATAATGTTATTTGATTGACTTAATCTTGTTGTATTGTTTGCAGCCTCTGTAGGTAATCAGCTTAATGCATCAACATAAGGAATATATTTTTCCTCTATGTATGGCATTACAAAATTATAATCTGACACAAAATTGAAGCACCACAGCATTTATAGTGAGACATAATGTGGGATATTATTGTCAGATGTAAATATTTCCAAAAGGGGTCTATGATTTGTTTGTAGGATCAATGATCTACCATATAGTTAGTTGTGACATTTTTACTGCCATTGATCAAAGCCAGGGCTTCTCTTTCAATTTGAGCATAATTTTTCTTAGCCTTTGAGAAGCACTTTGATGCAAAGGCAAAAGAGCTGTTTATCCTATTATTATTTCTATGGAACAACACTACCCATGTTCTGATTGGTGATACATTACAATTTAGTACTAGAACATTTTCTGGGTTGAAATACGCCATCACTACTGTCTCTGATATTAGATTTTTAATCTTATTGAAGGCTTCATCATGCTTACTGTCCCACTTTTAGACTGCCTTTTTGTCCAGTAGCCTGTATAGTGGTTTAGCAGCCTCAGTTTTATGATATAAAAACTTTCCATAATAATTTATTGTCTTAAGAATGATTGAAGTTCTTTCTTATTTTCAGGTTTTTTTGAAAAATTTGAGCTCGTTGACTTCAAATATACACTTAACCAAGTTTATTTTAATTCCAGATGCTTTGAATTTGTATAGAAATTTCTTGGTGGCACTACAGAGTTGTTCTGGTGTTTGTGCCACTAATAAAAAATCAAAAATATGGTAGTGTGACTGATATTCCAGCAGCCAGTTGATCCTTGACTCTCTGGAATATTGCTGTGGTGAATAATATACCAAAAGGCAAACAGTTCATTTTGAATAACCTTTGTGGGTTATTATTCATCATGCTCTTTCAGTCTGATAATCCACAGGTAGTTACAAATATGCATGTTTTATATCAATTTTAGTAAAAACAATGTGATAAGATTTGTGTAACTGATGGAGGTGGGTAATTATCCAGAGCTAGAGCTTTGATTGGTAATCCCTACATGTACGCAGATCATTTTTTTGAAGATTGGCACTATTGGTATGGCTCATTCTGAGTATGATTTGGGCTCTATAAACACTGCTGCCCTCCCACTTTTTGAGCTCTGCTTCCACTTTAATTCTCAAAGCCAGTGGAAGATACACTGACAACTAATGGGTTTTTACCTTTCTATTTAGTTTTAAATGAATTGATTGTCCTAAGTACAGACCCATCTTTTTATTGAATGCATCTGCATAATCAGATTTTAATTTGTTTAATGTTGTGACCTGGTTTATCTTTGTCACTGCAAAACCTAAGTGACTAAGCCAATCATGGCATAAAAAGTTTTTATGATCACTAGATGCCATCACTAGTGTTAGGTATATACTCTTGTTAGGAACAGTTAATTGTTGTTTGGCCAAACAGCTTAATTTATTGCCCTGATAGTCTGTGATTGATTTGCAGCTAAGAATGAGCTTACATTCATTTTTTTTATTAATGATAGCCCAGGTCTTTTTTGAAACAATGGACACTTCAAACTCTGTGTCCAGTTCCATTGTAACTGGTGTATCATTAATTATAATCTTGTGCTTAAATCCAGACTAATCATCTTCTATATGACTTATACAGCCAACTCATTTATTTTTTTATAATTACTTTTGCTGCTCTTTTTTGGAAAAACATACATGTCGTAAAGCATTGTGGCATTCTGTATGAGTGTTTAATAATTCTTATAGCAAATGTTTTTTCAAGGATTTTATTGAAAAAGTTACTTTCTGTCATAAGAGAGAGATTATCAGAGACTCCGTGATGTTTTTAACATCAAGAACGTCTATGATAGTGGTTCCCCTTATTTGACAAAATGTTTAAAATATAAACAAAAGTGTTCTTTTATCAAAATATGCTAATGTTACTGCTTTGGATTTTTGTTCTTAAAAAGCTGTTTACAAAAATATATTGGAGAATTCTCCTGAGTTTTCGATATATATATATATATATATATATGATCAATAGATGGAGCTTTACCAAGACCTCCAAACAAGCATATTTGTTTACATAAATGTCAGAGTCAACATTCACTATCTCTTTCATTTTGCTCCACCCTCAGATCAGCTGATTTCAAGCTGATTTGCTCTCATCAGTGAAGGGATAGGAGTTAGAAACTAAACCTAAATATTAACTCCAAGCGTTTATGCAAAACGTTTCTATCAGTTTGCAAGCATGAATTTTTAGACAGCTAAATGTCTTCAAACTCAGCCTATCAAACTAGATAGCTATGTGGGTCTGATAACAGTTCAGTTTTTCCACATAATCAAAGCTTCTGCAATCTATACCATTGCAAAAAAAAACTTTAAAGGTACATTTATGAAAAACAAAACAAGTTTTATATACATAAAAACCTGCTATCGCTTGTATTAATGATCAATAGATGGAGCTTTACCAAGACCTCCAAACAAGTGTATTTGTTTATATAAATGTCAGAGTCAATATTCACTGTCTCTTTCATTTTGCTCCACCTCAGATCAGCTGATTTCAAGCTGATTTGCTCTCATCAGTGAAGGGATAGGAGTTAGAAACTAAACCTAAATATTAACTCCAAGCGTTTATGCAAAACGTTTCTATCAGTTTGCAAGCATGAATTTTTTAGACAGCTAAATGTCTTCAAACTCAGCCTATCAAACTAGATAGCTATGTGGGTCTGATAACAGTTCAGTTTTTCCACATAATCAAAGCTTCTGCAATCTATACCATTGCAAAAAAACTTTAAAAATACATGTATGAAAACAAAACAAGTTTTATATACATAAAAACCTGCTATCGCTTGTATTAATGATCAATAGATGGAGCTTTACCAAGACCTCCAAACAAGTGTATTTGTTTACATAAATGTCAGAGTCAATATTCACTGTCTCTTTCATTTTGCTCCACCTCAGATCAGCTGATTTCAAGCTGATTTGCTCTCATCAGTGAAGGAATAGGAGTTAGAAACTAAACCTAAATATTAACTCCAAGCGTTTATGCAAAACATTTCTATCAGTTTGCAAGCATGAATTTTTTAGACACCTAAATGTCTTCAAACTCAGCCTATCAAACTAGATAGCTATGTGGGTCTGATATCACTCCAAGAAAACTTTAAAGGTACATTTATGAAAAACAAAACAAGTTTTATATACGTAGTGATAGCATGTTTTTACGTATATATTAAAGAGTTAATCCAAGTGATGATAATACAAGTTTTAGTTACAGTAAAAACTATGTTTAGAGAATTTCAAATATAAAACTTTTATCTTCATTAATGAGGTGAATCATCACATTTGAAACATTTGATTGATCACATCAAAATTTACATAATGCAGAAAATTTTAAGCATAATAAAAACAAACAAAAATGACACATATAAATGAACTAATACAAACATCTTGAATATACCATCCACAATATACGCCCTTCAAATAAATTTACAATATGATCAAGAACAAAAATTGCCATTTTTAGATAGTTTTGTGACAAGACTATCCCACAAAAAATAAAATTATTTCCACAAACCTATATCCACATAAAAATGCTTAATAATATATCTAATCCTAATAGAAGTTAAAAAAGTAGAATTATATT
Organism: Epiperipatus broadwayi; assembly: GCA_028023455.1. Lineage (NCBI taxonomy): Eukaryota > Metazoa > Onychophora > Udeonychophora > Euonychophora > Peripatidae > Epiperipatus > Epiperipatus broadwayi. The sequence continues at coordinate 802,557 of JAQFVV010000260.1, read as the reverse complement.
ATCACTATAATGCAAAAAATGTTTGATCAAATGCCAGTGCCTTGGAGAGAAAAAATTTCAAAATAGAAAACTATGAGACCAAGATGAATATGCAACTGTGCATTTAATCCAAGTTTATTTGCTTGTGCAGTCTTTGGTTTCTCAAAAATCTCAGCTCCTTTTATCATATGGGCAGGAGTGCTGTAAAATCCTAAAATATCATATGATCACCATTTTCTATGCACATACAAGATGTTTTAATACAGTACCAAAATCTCAATATAATAGTGCCATCTAATGCAAGTCTTAGTAATCAATGGATGCAAGAAAGTTTGTGCATAAAATCCGTATTTAGTACTTACCCAATATCTCCATACTAGTTTCTAGTTTTAATCATTCAATTATTATATTTTCGAAGCAGCACCTAGTATAGTATATTAATACATTCACATGTCATTCCCCCAAGCTGGAGTTCAAGTCCAGGCCAGATAAATTTTTGTAAATATTTTTAGGTTACATACCACCTTGAATTATTCTTTCAGCTATTCAGTTACTAATTGTCAGTAAATGAATATTTAGTTATTCGTCAATAGAGGGTAATGTTCTCATCATTATTAATGGATATGAATCATACTTATACAGGTACTAAGTTTATGATTATATTTATTATATATTCATATGGCAATTTATAACTACACTTATTTTTTAGTTCCATTAAGAGTCATATATAAAAAAGATTTCCATCAGTAATAGGACTTGGATCTTAGGTTCTAATCCTAAAAACTAGTCTGGAGATATTAGATGAGTAGGAACTAGATAGGGATTTTATGCTCAAATGTTCTTGCATCCACTGATTACTAAGACTTGCACTGGGTAGAATTTCTGCAGGGAGAGTTTGCTATTGTATGGACATTTTGTAAATGGTGATCATATGAGATTTTAGTAGTTTTATACCATTGCTGCCCATAAGATGATGTTGATTGTGGTTTTGAGACACTAAAGACATAGAAATATATAGATAATGAACTGTGATCAGATTATATGACTACATAAACATATGAGCTTGGATTGAAAGCATTGTCATGTTTTTTTATCTTGGACTCATAGTTTTACAATTAACTAAATAGGTAAAATGTTACTGGTCAAGGGTTGAATTAGATCCAAAGATCTAGATGCAGTGTTCTCAGATCCAAGAACTGATGAAAACTCTCAAGCTAGAAACTAGTCTGGGGATATTGGATAGATAGACATTAGATTGGGGATTTTATGCACAAACCTTCTTGCATCCATTGATTACTAAAGTTTGCAATGGATGTCACAACTGTTAAAAATTGCTACTGTATTAACAGCTTGTGTAGGCATACAAAATGATGATAATGTGATGTTTTAATAATCAATCATAAAAAAATCTGCATTTAATATAATATCAGGGTAATTTTCTAAAAGAATAAAATACAAAGAATCCTAACTTATATAAAATCTAACCTTGAAATGCAGATATTAAAAATTGCATCTGTTAAATACCATGTTAGTATCAACAGATTTATATTAGTAGATATACAGAGAAAAAATATTGTAAATCTAAAATAATAAATTATGCATATACCAGTGAACAAACTATTGACAAAAAGAAAAAAGTGAAAAGAAGAAAATTTAAAGAAATTGCTCACATGATTATAGCAAGTAAAACCACTCAATAATCTCTCTCTAAAATTAAAAAAAAAAAAAAATTCAGAAGGGGTTTTATATATAGGTATGCAAAAATTCCACTGAATGTTGCTTTTGACAGAATCACCTAGTTGATTGAAGAGTTTATTTAAATTGGAGAGTTATATTTAAATATTCATAAATCTAAAGGGTCACCAGTTCAATTTTTCTGCTAGCTGTCACTGATCACATCATCAACATATCAAAAAAAAAAGAGTATCATTTGAATTGTTCTTGTCTATACTAAATTACTAACAGTTGTATATGTTAAGACAGATTGTAAATAAAGTTTGACTTTTTCCAAAACATATAGATTCTATTAGATATTGAAAATTGTCTTACTGGTGAATTAGAATACTTTCTTCATCATAAACTATGAACAATAATTTTTGCTTAATGTTGATGGAGAGTATTATTAATAGATTTTATTATTCCAAAACTAATGTTTTAGAAATAAAATTTATTTTTCAGCAAGTCATTCAACATAAGTTTACATAGTTGTAAATAAATTCGAAAATAGTCTTAATGACAAAAGATTTATTTACAACTATGTAAACTTATCTTGAGTGACTATTTTTTGTCATTAAGACAGTTTTTGAATTTACTTATAACTATGTAAACTTATGTTGAGTGACTTGCTGAAAAATAATATTTATTTTCAAAACTTTAATTTGAAATAATAAAATTTATCAATACTCTCTATCAATATTAAACAAAAATTATTGTTCACAATTTATTATGAAGGAAGCGTTTCATCAGTAGGACAACTTTTCTTATCTAATAGGATCTAAATGTTTTGGAAAAAGTCAAACTTTATTTACAATTTGTCTAAATATATACAAATGTTAGTAATTTAATATAGATTAGAACAATTCAAATAGTTCTTGGTAATCATAGAAATTGGTAGGATATATTATCTATTTTTAGTATTAATTGAACTTAAAATTTTCTTATTTAAAATAAACTGCATTGAATTTGGGCAATCCAATATTCAGTAGATATAGCTTTCTAAACTTAAAAAAAATTCTCTGTTGAGAAATTTGTGTGCAAATGTTTTTACTCCAATATGGTGATCTCTTTGAACACAGTAAGCAATACTTACACTAATGCAATCAAAGCATCCATTAAAAAAGGAAATATTCATCAGAATGTGAGGTAAAAAATCAAGCTTCAGTCTCAAGATTTAATCATTCCACAATGAATGATCTCATAAAAGTAGATATGATTTCAGAATCTGATACATTTCCAGTTAACACAACAGAAAAGATCTGGACTAATGAAAGTCTAACAAAAATCTCAGAATGCTTTAATATGACCATCCCTTGGGATTTATTTATAACTTTTAAACATTTCTTTACTGACCAGTCATTATCATTGCAATTACAGATATAAATTGTTCACTGTATAGGTTTTCTAAAAATTTGCTACATAAAGAAATAAGTACAAATAATTTATGGGATTCTATATTACACATTGCAGGTTATCCAAATCCTCATTGCATTGCTATTGAATTGTATATTGAGGAACAAAAAAGATAAATTTGGGTAAAACAATTAAAACTCCAGGAAAATATGCTTTAGTAGAAATTAACCAATATAGAGAAAACTTTATTACTGGAATAATTAAACATACATATTTAAATTACACAATCAATGACTTCAATAAATTAATGCAACTGTTTGAAATTGTTGTTCTTTCAACCTATATATTTAAAAGGAACTTCTATACCCATCTATAGCAACAGTTATCAATTTAAAGTTAGACTAAATCACAACATAAATTCAAATGATATTCCAACTCCTGTAACCAATCATGAAACAAGATTTTAATAATTTATGGATTTAAACTGCAATGCTTTCACTGCAAACAATGAAGGCATATTATAAATACATGTTCAAAACTTAAATGTAAACATTGTGATATGAGAGCACCCTCAAGTCATCAATGTGGAAAGATGCCAGCAATTAACACAGGATTCACTCCTCAACCGATAAGTGAATCAACTACAATATACAATAATCAAAATATTCCAATGAATGACTATGTAACAAAATGTCAAAACATCCCCAGAGTGCAATAAATAAATTCCAAAAGTGAATCAGCTTTACAAAAAAATCAATCAGTAAATGATATGGATAAATCAGCATTACAAAAAATGAACTCACCTCAGCAAGAAATATTAAAAAGTGATTGCCAGAATCACAAAAAATCCATGACAACACCACTTAATAAAACATTTCAAGATATTATAGGTTACCTAGTGCCTTGCCTGTCTCCTATAGACTCAAAAAATAAATGTCATTGCCAAATGAAAACCAGGTAGACTGCAGAGCAGATGAAGTAGGACAAATGGAATGCTGTCTCTAAATTCAGTGATGATAATATGCCCCAGACCTTAGCTTATAAAAAATAAGAAAAGCAAATGTGATTTCAACAGATACTGAATTTGGATGCATTTCAAATGAAAACCTTAGCACCAATAAAAAAGTAAATGAGTGAGAACAATTGCAGGAGAGAGGGGGATGAGTCCTGAGACTTAAAAAAATTATTTGACATAATTTGTGTGTTATTTAAGTTACATAGAATTATAATCTAGTTACTGCAACAGGTGAAGTTGTTTTGAGTGACAAGGATAGTCAGCATTCTCCCAAGCATCATTCTCATTCTCAGAATGCACAGGAGTATTGGTAATAAAAACCTACCCCTTCTATTCATTCATATATATATATATGCATATTAATTATAACCTTATATCATAAAACAGTTGCACTGAATGTAGCATATCATCACATCTGCTAATTTTACTTAGTTTATTTCAACATGTCATATAATGGGTTTATCACAAAATGGTTGCACTTAGTAGTTATACTCCTCATAAGTGGAGAAGACTATCTCACACAGATTCAGTCACATTTAATAATGTCAGGTTTTCATCATTAATTGACCTGGTTATTTAATCACCAGTGTTGCATCACATGATCAGCTTAATAAAAAACTCAACATTATCAGATCAATTTGCAATCATTGTTTCACTGAAAAATGATTTTATACACAGATCAATAACATCTATTGGAAACACAATTAGAATACTCCTTCCATGTCAAATCCCAAAATAATTTATTCTCAGAAATATATATCTTTTCAAACTTTGAGATATTAAAATGAATTCAGTGCAAATATGGATTACCTTTGTTAACATTATTTCACATACAATTGATGTCGTAACAAAGGCCATGATGGCCCCCTCAAGCCTTCTAGCTCTTGTAGATGAATCACACAAGAAAATCACAAACAGTATAACAATTGCCCTTAAGAAACTTTATCAACCAGTCTCTGAAGAACTTAGAGAATATCTGGTAATAAAATTAATAAAAATATTTTTGAGACAGACACACACACATGGCCCAGACATTATATTCACTGGGCTCTGGGACAAAAGCTATCTACTTTCACAGCAACAGCAATTAAAATACAAGATAAAATAGTCTCTGGTTACAACATGTTGCTTCCCCTTTATACAAACTTCAAGAGAGGAAAAAATTCAATCCTGTGCTGTTTTTTCTTGGTGACCCAAAAGAAGAAACAGTATTTACTCCCAAGGATTTTATTCAAAAATTTGCATTAACACCAAATCCCTGTCACCCAGGAATGTATGGAATACCTTGCTTTGTATTCAAGTATTTAGTATTTATGTAATCTAGTTAACTTTTAACAAAAAAAGTCTATCATATACATGGATTATATACTAATTTACTAGTACCATTTACCAAAACACATAGTATAGAAAAATAACCACATTGAATAATTTAAGGCTTATATCAATGAGCCCACTGGATATCAAACTGTTGGAGTCAATCATTAAAGACAGAATAGAACCCCTATTTTGTACCTATACTATCTAAAATACAGTTTGCTAAGAAAGACTCAACTACAAGGCAAGCAGATTTCCTATTCAAAACAGTTATTGATTCTATCAGAAATAGTAAAAAATATAGTTCAGTTGTGATCCAATTGAATATAAAATAAACATGTGATATGATTCTGATTGAACTCCTTGTTGAAGCATTAGCAGACACAACAATATTAAGATTCTTAATATACTTAAATCACCAATCTTTTATTAAGTCAACAAATACATATTACACTTAATGGGAAGATTGCATCCTTTTTTGTATCTTACTATTCAATTCTACAAGGTTCTCCACTAAGTGCTCTTTTTTATTATCTATATCAATCCCCTTCTGAATATGATAGAAAAAAAATTATCAGGCACATACATCCCCAGTCTGAAAGCAAACATCTCCTGTAATGCATACATGGATAATGTCTCAATTTTTTTAACCTCTAAAAACAGATCCCAACTCTATTAAAAATTCTTAATTCATACACTTAACAAATACAAGTTGTAGTTTAACATGGATAAATCTTGTTCTTGATCAATATATAGAGGACAATTTTATACACAACATTTTAGAAGAAAAATCTAGCTCTTTTGTGGGATTTTCATTCTATTTGAGCAACCTAGAAATGGTCAACAAATACAAGACAAAATTAAAAATAAAATTAAAAATCGAATTGATTCACTTTCAAAATCTTACCTATCACTGTACTCAAAAGTATTCCTGTTTAATATATTAAATATGACTAGAATTACATACTATTCTGCAATAATACTATACACTAAATCTTTTACTAGTAAAATAAATTCAGTATGTAGAAAATTTCTGTGAGGAAACAAGATTATTTCAATTTCACTAAAATGTATTCAAGCTCCTCAATACAAAATGGTTTGGGACTACATTCAAGAAATATTGTTAACATTCAAAAGACATTAAATCTTATTTCTGATTATTCTCATTTATTTTCATATAGAAAAGTATTTTTCAAGATTATCCCAACAGATAAGCCACCACCAGGCAATGGATACTAAAAAATCTTGCTTACATTAAGTCTCAACATTCCAAATTCGTCACCTCAAGATAAATTTAAATAATGGGATATGTACCAGATAATTTGCTCTCTCTTTGTGTTAAATAATAAAAGACCAATTCTAAACATTAACAATAGACAACTAACCTCAAAATTCAAATTCTGATCATTAGAACCTAAATATTATGACTTTCTGCTCAAATTAAATCTTGAACCACTACCAAAATTGCACTTTTATAGATATAGAAGGCATAACATAATTACAGAGGACATATGCTAATTTTGTCATAGGGAGACTGAAACTCAATAACATTTTCTTTTTATCTGTCCTGTATTTGATAATATTTGCACATTCATACCATCATTGTACATACATAGAAATTGTGACATTCAAATTCTTTTACAATCATTTATTAAAGATATCTACCCACATATTTGAGCAAATACTTTTACATTATTTTCACTATGGTGTATAAGATTCTCCTTCATGTATAACAATAAGTCAAGAAAACATCCAATTACATTCTGGAACACAATGGAACTATTCCATTAAGGGATACAAAAATTGTAACCCAAGAGATGTACACAACCGCTTCGTCCCTATTGCAACAACACTCAAAATCATAGCATGAAAAGAGACTAATCTAAGAGCCTTGTCAGTTTATAAAACTGATTGGATGTGTATGTAGAAAAATGTAAGTTCAAAAACCACATGCATATCCTTTGATCTTGTTGACCCCCCTTGCCAAATTATAATTTTAAATTTGTTTATATTAATTTATCTGCATGGGTATAGTTATTAATGTAATTTTTTTCTTGTTATATGCAATAAAGTCCTTTGAAAGCTGATACTACTACTACTACTACTACTACTACTACTACTACTACTACTACTACTACTACTACTACTACTACTACTACTACTACTACTACTACTACTACTACTACTAGTTTTAAAAAGTTTTTTATTATTATGTCTATATTGTTATTACAAATTAAAAATGTTACATAATTTCTATATTCTGATTACATGTTAAAAAAATTTTTACATAATAATTTATATATATATATATATATATATAGTAAACAAATATTACATGAATCATAAAGAGAAGAAAATAAAATTGGGGCATGTAAATTAATGAGTAAGCTATTCATTGATGGTTGTAAGTTTTTTTAGTCCATTGCTACTACTACTACTACTACTACTACTACTACTACTACTACTACTACTACTACTACTACTACTACTACTACTACTACTACTACTACTACTAGTTTTAAAAGGTTTTTTATTATTATGTCTATATTGTGATTACAAATTAAAAATGTTATATAATTTCTATATTCTGACTACATGTTAAAAAAAATTTTACATAATAATTTTTTTTATATATATATATAAAAAAGGTAAACAAATGTTACATGAAACATAAAGAGAAGAAAAAAAATTGGGGCATGAAAATTAATGAGTAAGCTATTCATTGATGGTTGTAATAGTTTTTTGAGTCCATTGCTGATTTTGTTTAAGAGTTATGATTGTGGAGATAATTTTATGAGGCTCCAGGTGGCATTGACTATATCCGCTTGGGCCAAAGATTGATCTCTCATTTTAATTTTTAGGATTTTTTTTTTAAAAGAGATTTATATTTTCGTGATGTTAGATTAAAGACAAAGTGACATCTTAAGAACCAGAGAGTTCAAATGATAAAGATGGACAGCCTTATATTGGGAAATATTCCTTTTTGAATATTTTCAATTAAGTTGTCACATATTGGTTTAGAATTATAAATGAGTGTGGATATTAGTTGTCTATATATATATGTAAGGCATTGCAGTGATATTAAAATGTTGCATTGTTTCATCCTCCCTACCACATAAGGGACAGATAGGTTGAATGTTAGTATATTTCCTCTTATTGAAAAGAAATTCACTTGTTGGTAATGCATCCATGTTAATTTTGATGAGGAAGTATAAGTATTTAGGTTCTAAATACCAAAATTTAAATTTTTGTATTAAAGATTTGTTTGTTAGTTTAAGTGTACTATCTGGTGTTTGAAGCAGATCTAGGTTAGTCATATTTTGATATGCATCCCAGTACTTAATTTTTGCTGTAAACATATTATCTGGTAATTTGTATTGACATATGTGTTGAATTAGGTTATTAATGAACTTATTGTTAATAGGTGGAGGTGTGTCAGTAGGAGATATTGGAATGAAAACCTGAAAATTCTGAAAGTTAGTGCAGATTTTAAATAGTGTATTATAGGATTTTTGATAATAAAAGGTATTTATTGAATGCAAAGATTAGCCACTAAATTTTGAATGCTTTTGGAGTTTATTAATGCTAATAGAAATTGTCTTCTGGTTCCAGATCAATTTAGTACATAGAGAATTGATTTTCTTGATGAATGAGGTTGTGAATTTAATGGTGGGTGAATAGAAATTAATTTTTGGATAGATTAGCATGTTAATTAGAGATATCTTGCTGTGTATTGAAAGATAAGCTTTAGTTAGAGAATTAATAATTTTTTGTATAGAAATGATTAGTTGATTTTGTATATTTATTCTCATTATATTTACTGATTGATGGAAGGGTATTCCCAGAAAGTTATGAGGTCGGGTTTCAACTTTTGTTTTAATTGGAGTGCAAGTAAGTATGGACCATGTGGCCATTTTTTCAGGATTGAATTTTAGAGTATAATCTTTTGTGTATTATTTTTAATATGTTATGTAGTTTTGGCAACAATTTCTGTGAGGGAAGAAAAACAGTTATGTCATCCATGAATGAAATATGGTTAATTGTACGGTTTAAAAAAATTGTGTGTATTCCCGGTAGTTCAGTTTCAATTTGAAGTAAGAGGGGATTAATGTAGGTGATGAAGAGGAGGGCACTAAGGGGTAAACCTTGGGGAATTGAATTATGTGGAGTGAATTCTGATGACATTTTTCCATTTAAGGTGATGTGTATGTTTCTATTTATAAAGAGATTAGCTAAAACATACATAATTGGAATCGGGATTCCATGACTACCAAGCACTTCTAAGAGTTTTTCAATAGGCACAGAATCAAAGGCAGCTTCAATATCTAATTGTACTGCAATAGGTGCAGCTTTTCTATGGTGGCGAATGTCATCAGTTAGTGCCCTAAATAAGACATGAGTCTCGGGGATGGATGAGCCTTTTTTGGCAAACTGAAATTTAGATAGAGTAGGTGATATAAGAGGCTGCATTTTATCTTTAATAATGGATTCTATTATTTTAATGATTAGTGGGGACATAGATATAGGTCTAGGATTATTGAGAGGGGAGGGTAGTAAAGGTTTTTTTAGAAAGGGCACTAGTGAGACAGGATAGAGTAGTTCTATAGTATGAATTTGATTTGACAAGTAATGTAGCATATTGTAAATTATGGGAATCGTAAAGTGGCTAAGATGTTCAAGCAAAAATTTCGGAATGGCATGTGTTCCTGGATGCGAGTTGTTTGGAATAGTTTTTAATTTATTTGTAATGTCTTCTTTAGATATATTAAGGATAGGTTGTGACATACCAAAATAAAGTGGAGCGAGAATTGGCATAGGTAGCTTTTGAAATTTAGTTTTAAAATATTGTTTAATTGGTGGAAGCATATTTATTCCTGTAATCATTTTATCATTTATTAATATGGATGAGGGTGTTATTATATTAGAGTTATAGCCTAATGCCCATTTGATATATGCCCTTGACCAGTCATGGGTGTTTTTTAAAAAGATTTTGGCTTTTTTAATAGAAATATAATTAGCTAGTGTGAATTGTGTCTGTTCGAACTCTTGCTTTAGTAACATTATGGTATTAACTGAATTTAAGTTGGTAGGTGTGCTTTTTAGCTTCATATGCAGTATATCTAAGTTTTTGCTAAGTGCAGTAGGAGAAAGATTTCTTGCAGTATAATGTTTGATGTTAGAAGCTAAAATATTAATGAAGGAAAACCAAGCTTCTGTTGGTTGGAGTGAAAGTATGTCAAATTTTTTAAAATAAATGTATGCATTAGATATTATTGCTTCAGGAGTATTTGTTTTTAATAGTAAATGGGTGGTATTGTTCAGTAAAAGTGTTGAGTGTATCTGCATATCTAAATTTAATACGACATTAAGGGCATGATGGTCAGAAAAAGCTACTGGGTTTAGGGAGGGTGTAATTATAAAGTGCAATTCAGGAGAGTAAAAGAGTAGATCTATTAATGATGAATGATTTTTAGTGAAAAATGATATTGTATTTTATGAAAAGAAACCTTCTGAGCTCATTAGCCTTTTGTTAATTTTATGAAGATATTTCATCGTAAAGTCTTGGTATGACAGATTGAAGTCACCCAAGAGAATTATGGGGTGTGGATTTGGTGCTAGTGTTAAATTAATTATGTTAATAAGTTGGTGTATGAGTATTGGTTGATTATATAAGTATAATGCTATAATATTTATTGTGCTTTCTGCATTATGAAGAGTGATGATAATCATGTGTTGATCAATATATAAGATGTTGAAAGATTGGAATGGAGAATTCCTATTGATGAGTACTCCTATTCCTGCAGCTGAATAGTTTGATGTGGAAAATCTGGTATATCCAAACTTGGCAAGATGCTGCTCAGGTTTAAAAGGAGAACTTACTGAGCATTTGGTTTCTGTAAAAAAAAGAATATGTGGTGTGAATTGCCGAATCCAGCTGGTAATGGCAAACATTGTATGGAGTGAGTTTATCCCTCTGACATTAACTTCAGTAATTGATACTAGCATGAGTAATTCTAGATTGTACAATGATTATGGTAATTTGTTGTATATGCATAATGTTTGTAGTTGTTATTGATCTTGGTAGTGGAAAGTAAGATTTTATGGAGCAAGTATAGTCATATGATGACTGGAACAGTCTATCTAATGTAACAGTGGGATAGAATTTTAAAGGAAGGTAATAATTTTGTATAGTATATAATGAGAATAGATATAGCATGTTTAATAATAAAAGGAAAAATGTATTAGTGAGTTTATAATTTATAGATATATGTGTTTGTTTAGTATAAAGTTTATGTTTATTTAGTTTACGGGTATAAGATGTAATTATGTGTGGTTGTTTGTCATGTAGTGTGTGTATAATATTATTAATGTGATATATGTATTTTAGCTGGGTAAGTGTAATCAGCAATGAACCCCTACCAAACATAAAAATTAACAAAAAAATCATTACAACAGAGTATTTAACACAAATTGGATAAAATAAAAATAAAATAAAAATGATTGGATATAGTTCTTCATTCATGATATATCACTAAGTTTTGTTTGGTTTAATGTGTCTAGGATAATTTGCATTAGGATTATCTGATGTGTGTTCAGTATTAACTTTTATTTTCTTATGTGTTCTTCCGTGGATATCAACACCAGCTAAATATACCTGCTGTTATGGTGTTGAAGTGGAAACAACTGAACACAATTGTCTATCCGAGTGTGTGTCCGTTGGAGTTCCTGTTATTTGGAGGTCAGAGTTATTAGATTTTATTTTACTTTTAAACGGAGTGGATTGCTTTGTTGGAGCATGATTCGCTGGTGATTTACATTTTATAGGGGTGGATTGAGTATTATTATCTTGAATCGATTCAGTTACATCAATTCCCTTTTTTCTTTTTGCAATTTTTTTATTTTTTGTTACTAATTGAAACAGAATGGAATCTTCCGTGAAAATATCTTCAAGTTCACTTGATGAGGATGAGCTAATATTCTCATCATCAAGTTCTGAGTTACTAGTTATTGGTACATCCAGGTGTATTGGTATTGATTGTTTGTCAGAGATAATCAAGGTTGATGAATCCCGGGTTTGTGGTAACTCCGTTTGGGTATTATCATTATCTCCTGTTTGACTTAAAGTTGGTGTCATTTTGATGTTGAGATTTTCATTATATTTTGTTGTATTTAATCGGCTCCAGTAATGATGTGTTTTCGAGCGTTTTAATCCGCATTTTTGACATACTTTGGTGGGGCATTCTTGTATTAAATGTGATCATTGTTTGCAATGAAAGCACTGGGGTGGTAAACCTCTGAAAGTGACTATTACTGGTGAGATGTCTGTTTCATGTACAGTTGGTATATCACTAGGTGTAACATTCTTGTTTAATGTTATGCTAAACATCGCAATATTTAAAAATACTGGGATAACTGCATTTTTATCAAGCAGATATTTAAAGTTTGTTATTTTCCCATATTTTGAAAGAATTAATTGCAAGTCAATTTCATTAAAATCAATGTGGCAGTTTTTGATTCTTCCTTGAAGAGATAAGGGTCACTCCATATCGATGTAACAAAGGAATCTTGAGTTTAAAAATTTAATATTATTTTTGAAAATATTCATTCCTTTGCATTTTATTATGGAATTCTATGCATAAATATCTATTATTATTAGGATGGTATAATATTTTATAAATAAATGTCCATAATTTTTTTTCAGTCAAAAGTTGATAAAATTCATCCATAGGAAATTTAAATAAATCACATTCCGTGTTTGTAACTGCCATTATTAATGTTTTCTCGCTATGAAATTTTTGGAACGATCTAAAGAGACTTTGAGGTATGGTTTGGTTAAAATTATTTGTGTACTGAGCATATAATTCTGATGTAATTAATTGGGTATCATCTGGAATTATATTTACATTATTTTGTTCATCTTCACTATCATTTCTAGGCCTAATACTTCTGTTAAGTATTCAGTTGATTTCTGCACGTTACTGGTAATATTATTGGCATGAGATTTAACTGCTCTAGCATATGAATTATTTTCTTTTATTTGATTTTCCTTTAGATCTTGTTTGAAAAAGTGTTGATTATTGTCTGATTCTTGCATAAGGTTATTAGCAGTAATATTATTAGTTGTTTTCGGTAATTCTGGAAAACTGTCCATGTTTTTGATAGACTCTTGCATGCTCGTTTAAACGTTTTCTTAGGTTTCATTAGCTTAGCTTGCGGTTTCACTTGATTGCTAGTTTGAATTGTCTTATTCGATTTATTTTGGTTATTGATTGTAATTTGAACATCTTCAGTTTGAAATGATGAATTATTATTAGACATAACAGAATTATTTGTAGGCTCACTTACGTTTGTCATTTGATTTAGAAGCAACAAGTCTTTCGACTCCATAGTTATAGAACAGATAAATTAAATCTGTCAGATTTTAAAAAAGGAAGTAGATTTTACCTACCTAATTGTTTATTCTGGAGTAATAAACTATAATGATAAAAGTATCAACCATAAGTAGACTCAAATAGTAGAATTTCAATGAAAATGTTAAAATTATTTTGGAGCCAAAACGACGTGCTTGTGAGGCATGGTGGCCATCTTGACTACTATTACTACTACTACTACTACTACTACTACTACTACTACTACTACTACTACTACTACTACTACTACTAATAATAATAATAATAATAATAATAATAATAATAATAATAATAATAATAATAATAATAATAATAATAATAATAATAATAATAATAATAATAATAATAATAATAATAATAATAATAATAATAATAATAATAATAATAATAATAATAATAATAATAATAATAATAATAATAATAATAATAATAGTATATCATTAAAAAGATAACATCAGCAGAAGCAGTAATCATAATTTGTAAAAACAACTAGTCATATTAAAATTATTATAAGTCGTTTATCACTTACAGAATTAATGACGCTAAATTATATCTACCATTTTGATGCCTGAATAAAACATAGCTTTCTGAGCAATAATCATTCAGTCACCATATTTGTGAGGCAGCTCCTGATATGATAAATTAACACATGCACAAACTTTGCCTACCATCTGGGGTTTAAGTCCAAGCCAAATGAATTTTTTTTAGGTCACAAACCAATTTGGATTTTTCTTTCAGCTATTCATTTAATAATAGCGACCAGTAAATGAATACGGAGTTATTTTTCACTAGAGGATGATGTGCCCATCACTATTAATAGATATGGAGTCATACTTATACAGGCGCTAAGTTCATGATTACATTCATTTTATATTCATATGAACATTTTTTGCTTTAAAATAATTTCACACTTAATTTTTCCCTGTTCCGTTAAGGGTAATACATATAAACTGCTATGCAGCGAACACTTTCTTTATTATTATTATTTGAAACAATATGAAGAGTGTCTAATGAATAAATAATATTTTTGTTTGGCAGATTGGGTAACATAATATATTAATATTATCTTAATGCTTTTAATATAATTAGTTTTACAAAGCAATTTTTCATTCGAAACAAATTAAAGTGCTGACTGAAATGTAAAAAAATAACTTACATATGTATAAATAAGCTGAAAGTCAATAGACTGAAGAATAAAGACATATGCCACGAAGTTTGTTAATCTAATATTCAAAAGAGGTAAATTGTTAAAATAATTAGAATACAGTATTATTTACTAATAATAGTAATTAAAGTTTATAAATTACACTTACACTCGTTAGTCTATTATCATTTAATTTTAAAAAGAAACAAACTATTGGGATGAGAGAGAGAGAGAGAGAGAGAGAGAGAGAGAGAGAGAGAGAGAGAGAGAGAGAGAGAGAGAGAGAGAGAGAGAGAGAGAGAGAGAGAGAGAGAGAGAGAGAGAGAGAGAGAGAGAGAGAGAGAGAGAGAGAGAGAGAGAGAGAGAGAGAGAGACATAAATAAAAATTAAATGTATATGTTTAGACTTTTAGAAGTTTATTCAGTACTGTACAGTGAATAATTACTAATATAATTCAGATGTAAAAAATATACATTTTAATTATGTTTATATTTTACTGCTTATAAAAAAAATCAGAGATATAATAAAATGATAAACAGTAATGCAAGTCCAAAAACATTAAAGCTTATAGAAAATTAAGTCGCTTGCACATTCTATTCTTATGCACCACTGAAAAAGACCCTTAATATATGCTAGAAAATCTCCTCAATAGTTTTTCTTTCCCAAAATCAATAAATTAAAAATATTTATGTTCGCATTACTAAAAATGAAGGTAATTCATGACTTAATCCTATAGGAGTATGACATCTACCATACAAATAGTAAAATTTGCATCATACTAAAATATTTTTTACTTTTACAATTAACATTTTGATATTGATCTAACCAACCAATATTAAACTAGATCTTTTATTTACTTGCCAATAATAATTAAATTTTCACTTATTAATATAGATTGGAATATCTAACACTGAATACTATAAAATATTTTAAGCGTACTTTTAACCTGAAATTTTTTTAAAGGTCTTTCTGGATTTGATTTGTTTGAGATTCTCCTGGATTTGATTGAAACCCATGTAGTAGGCGTAAAAGAAAGATGAACTAACCAGTACACTATAAAGTGTTTCCGTTTAATATTATTGACCTAATTTATTATAATAATCCACTTGTGTTGACTATTTAATTAACAACCATTACATATTTAAGTATTTAATGTCAACATATATAGTGAAAAAGTGTATAACGTATAAAATTAAATAAAATATATAGCTTTATTACAATATTTAATATATTATCTTTTTTAAAAGTAGTTTATGAAATTTAAAATTAAAAAAAACTTGATGTGATCAGACATGTTCACCTTTATAAGCATTTTCTTTTCTGAAGATATAAATATGCATTAAATTTCCAAGCAATTAAATTGGCTGCTTTTACTTTCAATATCGTGTATCATTTCTCTTAATTAAATTTGTTTAATTCAATGCTAAAATTATTATAATAATTAATTTTTGAGTTTAAAAATTCTCTATATAAAAAAGCATATATTTTGAATGTGATAAAATATATTTAATTATTTATCAAAAAAAAAAAAAGAATTACTATTTTACCCTGATTTATAAACATAAATGTATTGTTGTTTTTATTGTTTATTTTATGAATATTGGTGTTGATATATATATTAGTCTTTTAAAGATAAAACAAAATAAGGTGCAGAAATAAATAAACAATTCCGTTCAAGAATATAAAATTAAACAGATTTCTTTGTTTGAGATAAAAAAAAAACAAAAAACATAATTCTAATTGCGATTCAAAAGATTAAGATGTATCAAAAAAAAAAAAAAAAAGATATATATAAAAAATAACAATCTTTTAGTCATTAATTAAAATTATTCTTTCATTTTATTTAATAGATTTAAGTTTGATAAAGAAAATAGATTTAAAATACTTAGAACTTTTTTTTGCCATTACCACTTTAAAAGATTAATGTCGAAAGATAATTATTCAATTGTAATGAAGAAAGGAATTTTTCCACATCACTTTTAATTTTATTGATGGGGGCAAGGGATCATACTTTGCAAGAGCTCTGTCTATGATTATCGCTATTTCTATTTCATATTCTTGGGTTTTTTATGAAGAGTTTGTTTTACATATAAGTTTAAAACGGTTTGTATTGAATATGTTAATAAATATATATTGTAACTTATCTATTGTTTTTGATACCTTAATGTGATAGTATAATTTTTGAATTAAATTGCACATATATACATACTATACACAGATTCTAAAAATATTTAACTATATATATATATATAATATTAAATAGAATCACTTTAAATACTGCTATTTATTGTTGCCGCATTTAAAGCAGTTCTATTTAATGTTATATATATATATGCACTTTATGATTTAGTTATATATATATATATATATATGGAGTCTACCAATAGCTCTAATAATATTTTATTGATAAGTGCCGCATTCAAAATCTCTATTTAGAAAAATCCCTATCCTATACAGATCATTTTCAAGCTTTTGGTTCACCTCTGTGAAATGCTAGGACATTCAAACACTAGATCTAAAATACCCAACTCAAAGCCAATACTTATCTAATATATAACTATTAAGTAGAAAATCTGAAATTTTCAGACACATAAATGTCTTTAAATCCAGCTATCTAATTTAAATAGCTATATGGGTCTACATGGATTTAAGGACATTTATGTATCTGAAAATTTCAGATTTTTTATTTAATAGTTACATATTAGATAAGTATTGTCTTTGAGTTGGGTATTTTAGATCTAGCATCTGAATATCCTACTGCCTCACTAAAATGAGCCAAAAGCTTGAAAATGGTGCGAGGATAGGGATTATTTTGAATGCTTTCTAAAAGCTTGTTAAAGCTATTGGTATGCTCTCTATATTACATATCTTTAATACAAGCTTAAAATAAGTCACATGACATAATTTTTTTTATTATTATAATTTTACTCTTGAGACTTTGGTGATGTTATATTGCTGAGGCTATTAATATATGATAAGGCTGAAGTGTTTTTAGACCCATATAGCTATTCAAGTTAGATAGCTGGATTTAATGACATTTACATGTCTGAAAAATTTCAGATTTTTTACATAATAGTTACATATTAGATAAGTGCTGGCTTTGAGTTGGGTATTTTAGATCTAGTGTCTAAATGACCTAGTGCTTCACTTAGATGAGCCAAAAGCTTGAAACTGATCTGAGGATAGGGATTATTGTAGATAGAGATTTTGAATGCTCTCTCTTGTGGCACTTATCAATAAAAGCTTGCTAGAATTATTGGTATACTCTATATTACATATCTGTAATATAAGCTTAAAATAAATTACATGAAATATGACTTGCTTTATATATATATATATATATATATATATGTGTGTGTGTGTGTGTGTGTGTGTGCTTATGTGTGTGTGTAATAATGTATATAAACATGAGATTCATTTTATCAAGTATATTTTGGCATCTGCATAAATGCTTGGGACTAAATAATATGGATATGAGATGATTATTGTTCTCATTATGACTTGTTCTGCATTTTAGTACTACATGCCTTTCATGATAATATTTAAATATTTAGGCACTCTTTTTAACAATCATTCTGATGAGAATACCATCTGTTATCATCATATATAGTGCAACACCACTTGGTTTGAATAATGCATCCACCTAACATATCCACAACTGATGTTTTAATCCAGGCCAAGTAAACACCTTAACATCTCATCAGAGTTCAAAATAGTTTTTTCATAGGTAAAAGATCAAATTATTCAGTTTTCAGGTAAATAAGTATTCATCTATTTATTATCTGGAGAGAGAATAAAAGTCCAATCTTAATCTGGATTGGTCAGATAAGTAAAAGTAAAAAATATATAATTGAAATATAAGGAAGCAGAAAAAGATGTTATTCCAAAAGATGCTAATTCATAGTTTAACTTTATCTATTTTATAATTCTAATTATTTAATCTTTTTTTTTTAATTAACGCAATTCTTATAAAAAGTTGTTATAATCAAGTATTAGTAAAAGATAAAAGTTGAAATTTAAAACTTTTATAATGCACTAAATATGCTTTCAGCAGATCACTGCCAGAATCATAATGCTATATTAATTTAGCAATTGAAAAAGTATGCCTATATATGGACATAATTTATTATATAAATAAAGATACTTAATGTGTAAATTATTAGAGAAAAAATATATAGTTAATAATAAATTTGGCATCATACTCATAGCCTTCGAGAAAATGTACTTAATATATGTAAATGAGAATATTCAAATGAGTTACTGTTACGTAGCCCATTTTTTCGAGATGTCGAAGCACGTGTCTCTTCTGTTGATTACATGGATGTCTCTGTTAATGTAGAATGCCTCTTTTATTTTCCTCCTGTAGTAACAGAGACATCCATGCAATCAACAGAAGAGATACGTGCTTCGACATCTCGAAAAAATGGGCTACGTAACAGTAACTCATTTGAATATTCTCATTTACATATATTAAGTACATTTTCATGAAGGCTATGAGTATGAGGCACAGTTCCTCGAAAACGTTCAGCCAAATTTATTATTAACTATATATTTTTTCTCTAATAATTTACAATTAAGTATTTTTATTATTACAAATAAGGAGAAATTAAAACCACATTTATATAAATAAAGCTAAAAATGTGTCATTTAAATGTTCCATTTTTTGACAGTGAAATGCATAAAACAAAAAAACACATAAATCCTTTCTGTTGATTGCATTTGAATCCTTTGCAACAGTCAAAACCTCTTTATATTTTTTTAATTGTCTTTTTCAGCAGAAATCATCATTCCATTACTGGGATGGGAAATATCACCCATAGTAATTGAAAAAAAATCAATTTATAAGAAATACAAGGATCTTTGATGACTATGCTAAGAGTTTATACAATTTACAGAATTATTATAACATTTTCATTATTTATAAAAGATGTGAATGAATAAATTGTTTATAGCAAGTGCAATAAATTTGTGATTATACACTGGCTCACACTGAGTCTTTAAGTGATAATTAAAAAATTCAAGTTTTTATAAAGTGGTCTGCATTGGTAATTATTTGATTTGTCTAACACTATTTTCAATCAGAAGGTTTAAGTTTGTATTCAGAGTAAAACACAAGATAAAGCCAGTTCATTAATGCATACTAATCATTACAAAAATATTGGTAGATAATTTTCTGTCATCAGATTTTTTAATATATTCAATAAAACATCTCCCTTTTATAAAAGTGATGGTAGAATTATTCAGAAACAACATTCCATATTATTATATCCATATTTATAGTTACTGCATATGGGAGATTTGTTAATATTAATATATTGCTCAAAATTGCATCTTTTATGGTTTATGTTTTTGAGATATTCGATATTGTTGTAATGACAATTTGAACTTATCTGCTTTTCATTTATTAATAAACTTCTGTTTTTTACATTTTAAAAAAATAAATACAATTTTAAAAGGTTTATTAATACTGATATATTGCTTGATTTTGCATTTTTCATGGTTTATATTTTTGAGATATCAGAGATTGTTGTATTAATAATTTGAATTTCTCTGCTTTTTTATCAAACATTCAACTTTAAAAAATAGTTACTAATATTTTTTTAAGGTATTACAGTTTACTAATATTTGGTATATTATTTTTTTTATTACAAATACAATTCTTTGGGTCAGCGTCTATGATTAAAAATGGTTACATCAAATTATTAACTTCATTTTCAAGTACAAGATGAACATTATTTAAATTTCCATATTAGAGGCAAGACTGAAAGTTTCGGATTAATATTGGATCTCAGAATTCTATTTTATCTTGATGATCTATTTTTTTTTCCATTTAAAGGCAATGAATGAAAACTCTAATTGTATAAATAACTTTTGCACTATTTTGAAAACTGACAAATAATTATTTTAATCTAGGAATACCAGGATAATTTTATGAGGAGAGTAGGAAAAACCAGAAAAATAGAAATTAAATGTATTCTTGAGTTCAGTATATATGTGTGTTCTACGTTCTTATAGGAAAAAAAAAATCAATTAATTGTTTATACACCACCACCACTCCTACTACTACTATACTACTACTACTACTACTACTACTATTACTATTGCTACTGTTACTAATATTATCATTATATTTCAAAAAGGAACTTTATTCAGACTAGAAGAGCAGGTTACATTAATACTTTCCGCATACATGTGTTTATATTGATATTCCTGAGGATTATGTATATTGTGTCTATCTAAGTTCTTTACAAGTCTTTACAGATATAAACTGGGTGAGTCGGATTGTCTGTTATAGGCTATAATACTAAATTTATATTATGGCTTCTGTTAGTTTTTTTAATTGCATTGGTTTAAAAAAATTGTTTCTCAGTTATCTTATTTACATTTGGATAATTAAGACACATGTATATACATATATGCTTTGTAACAGCGTATTAGTCTTTATATATTGGTTTTGTAAGCTGGCATGTTTCTACTGGCAATATTGTGTATGTTTTATTTTCATATATCAATTCTTGAATTTTGTGATGTCCATTTTTTTGTATTCTCTTTTCGAGTATATTAAGTGATTTGAAAAATGACAGAACTTCCCTGATTAGAGATGTGAGCTTTGTTTTATGAGTGACCAAGTGGCCGCGAAAATGTTTGGGTATGCTATTTTATTGTCTTTTTAATTGTGCTAAAACGCATAGAGCATGAAAGTTACTGGTCTGTAGGAGTGGATGTTCTGGAGAATGTGCTGGTGATTATTATTATTATACATTTAATGAATTACACTTTTTTTTTAAAATAATAAAAATAAAAATTATTTGGAAAACTTGATTTTTAAAAAAAAAGTTTAAAATAATCCAGAGTGAATGATAACAAAAAATAAGAAATGAATCATGAACTAGTGTATATGAGCTTAAATTGTTCTTTACTATGTTATCTGTAAGCATATTATTTGAATAGCAGATTGGTCTAACATGCCATTTTCCTTTGAATACTTTTTATCAAATAACTGAGAAATTTTAAGTACGATAAGGATTTCTTTTAGATAGAGGCCAATCTAGCTAGGCAGTAATGATCGTCAACATAGGTTTGGATGGTAAAAAATTGAGTTGATCAAATGATTATAAAAGTTGAGATTTCATCATTGGTGCTGGAAGTGTATACAAGTACACCAGGAGGCTAGAATATAATCTTTACTTTGTGAATATATTATTTGGTCAAAATAAGCTATTTAACAGTAAATGATGTCAATATCAGACAAAAAGTTTTCTGAAGGATTATGAAAAGAAAAACTTGCTATCGATATTTGAAGAAGCGTTCCTCTATTAGAGCTTTTCAAGGATTATAAAGATATACCTTATCTTATACGAGGGAAAGAAATAAAGTTCATTTTTATTATTTATTTTCAAAAAATAAAAATATTTGTATTGAATTTATGAAAATAGTATAATTAACTCGAATCTTTAAAAATGTTCGGCGGTAATAAATCATTTTCAATTCATGAATCTTTATTTGCCCCCTCACCATTAATTGCGTATTTAATTAAATGACCATTACATTAGAAAATAAATAAACTAGTCAAAATCTCTGAAACTTCAATTTTCTTGAGAATTTAAATTCTTATATTTGCATCTACCACGCCCAGGCTAAGAACCAAGCACTGACAACTAGAAAGCTTTCTAACGTTGTCTGGGTAACTATTGCGCATGCGTATATGGCTGCATTCACGCTGATTCTAACACGGGTAGTGTGCGCCTGTTGAAAACAGTGGCTTATGGACGTGCATTTAATTTCTTTCCAATCTTTGTTTCACAGTGTATCGGGCTAATCAAACCGAACAACTACTAAAGAGAAAACGGATCAGAAAAAAGATGGAGCTGAGATTGGAAAGAAAAAACAAGCGAAAGGAGTTTTGTTTTAATATTTTTTCTCCCGGAATTTATGGCTTTAATTTAAACATTCGGGTGCGTGCAATCTGTTAGCTTTGTTATATCGAAATGATAATGCCTACATTTTTATTGTAACCTTAATTGAAACAAATATTTCGTTTTAATAATAAAGTAGTCAAGTGAATCAGCGAGAATATGAGCCATTGGATATTAAATATGTTTGAAGTTACAATCTTAAAACATCTCGGCTTAAGAAATAGTAGTTTCCACTTGATGCGCTATTGAAGACTTATTAGCGAGTTTGTTAATTCGACGGCTTTATATTTTATTTAATTAATTATAGCACATAATTGGTTTGTTTTATATTTTAAAAAGCAATTTCTTATTTTATTTTTTAAAACAAAAACTTTTTTAATACATATTTTTTATTGTTATAAATGTATTCTCCACTTGATCTCATTTTGCCATTCTTTTTTTCCAAACTGAAGTAACACGTGAATTCAAAACATGAGGAACGAGGCTAGAATTGAGTAAAATAGTGTATCATTATTATTTAAGCTCCAAACTGCAATCTCTGTGCAATTCTAGATGATTTGAATATTTTGTAATAGCCTTATGGCCACAGCTTAAACTAGGAATAGATGAATCGTTCAACATGGCGACTCCTCATGCTCTTAATACGGAAAGAAAAGTGTTGTTGGCGGTGACTGGCTTCACAGCCATAGGGTTTGTTTTCATGATTATCTCCGTTAGTACCGATTATTGGATTATTGTACATTTTCCGGGAGGAAAGTATAATAATAAAACTGGTGGATATTTTGTCTACAGTAACTCCGGTCTGTGGAGAATTTGTAAAACAGAATACAGAAATAGAACAGGAAGTAGCGCTCATTTACTAAGTAAGTTTACCCATCTTTTTACTACTACAATAATTATCTGTAATAATAAGACATTATTATTAAAGTGCTTCTGCTAAAGTGCTTATTTTAAATTATTTTTATTAAAATGTTAAACATTAATTTATGTATTTGTTTTTTATCTTACAACAAATGACCTAGTTTAAACCTGGTTATCCAATATTTTAAAGAATCGGAGCCAAAAACTATAATATCCTCATTTTAGATGATAATAATTTTAGTTTCTAAAAACAAAAAAATAAATAAAAAGGAATTGGGTCAGAAAAGAAATTCTAATAATAAAGTTGGTGAACAATTTAAAAAAAAAATGTTTGTACAAAAATGTGTGCGTGTATTTATAATTAGACTACATTTAATGTTTTCATGTGTATCTATATATTTAAATATTATACACCGAAGAACATATATATACAAGTGTTAGTCAAATTATTAGAAACAGCTACGATATTAACGCTATATTTTGAGACTATTTATCACAATAATGACAATAAATACAAACATAAAAATACCTTGTTTTTAAAGATAGAATCTAAGTATGTGTTTAAAAATATTTCATAAAAGATTGATGCAAGTTCTATAAGAAAATTTTCTAAGAAAGCTGAAATATTGAGTAATTTTACAAGATTGTCATATTTAAAGATGATAAGTATATTTATTAAAAAGAGAAAGAAAAAACTCTTTAGAAAAAATAGTAGCCTTAAATCAGTGTTTACTGAGAAGAACCAAAAAGCATTAACAAAGATTACATGCCACAAAAAAAAATTATAGCAGAAAAAATCATTGCAGAAATCGACAATATAGTGTTCAATAAAACAATTCTTCTAATGAGATTCGCATGAAAACCATTTGTAGATAAGGTACCATTTCAAAAACGATTACTATGTAAATAATTAATTGATTTTTTGTTCAGAAGATTATAGGATGTTCGAGCACTGAAGGGATAAAACTGTAATTGCAATGTATTAACTTTGAGTCCCAGAATCAAACACTCTGCTACTTTATCAAATCCTATAAGGCATTGCTACGTTATTGCTACATCACAAAAGTTTTTATGTCACAATTCTAAAAATTGGTGATAGAAGTTCTTAAAAATCTTTTTTACATTTTTCTTAATAATTAGAAGAATTTATATATGATGATTATTACAATGAACAAGTCAATTAGGGTGTCATCTTCAAACTGTAATATGTGGCAATAAATTATTATTGCTTGTATAGTAATCTTGTAGTATACTTTTGCTTTTGTTATCCAGAATGCGTCACAGCTATAATCTATTTGAATATTTGGAGAACCAAATATATTAGATAACCTTGAGATTATTTAAAATAACAATGTTCTATTCATAAAACTTTTACTTAGTATTAGTATGAAAAATATCAAAGTAATATAAAATATAATAATAGGTATCTAATGGTTTCTTCATTCTCTTGAATTATTTTATTGCAGATAAAATGTCACTATAAACAATAACTCAATATTTTTCAAAATACTATTCATATGTTATGCAATGTAAGAATTTCTTGAGTTAAATGGTCATTCTACACCATATTAATAAAAAGTCACTTGTATATTTAGTTTAAATCTTTTTATATATGTTTACTAATCTATTAAAATAGTATTGATATTAATGTTGGATTATATATATATATAATTTTAAACTGTCAATCCACTGCAGAATAAAAATTTCTCTAACTTTAATCCAGTAAAAATTTTCTAATTCATAGCCTCTCTTCTCCACATTACACTAATGATCTTACATATTTAATCAATACATTTTACATGTGGTGTTTTTTGGGGTCTTTTACAATCTCTTAAGATCCACTTTTAAACTTCAAGTATTTATGTATTGTCTTCTCTCCTAGAAATAAGACCAGACAATTTCAAACTCTTAATTTTGTCAATGATGTCAGTATATATATATATATATATATATATATATATATATATATATATATGAGTCATTATATATATATATATATATATATATTACCTCAAATTCATAACTCAAGAGACTAATCAAAAAAATAAACTCTAAAACACTATCAATGGTTTCACTGTTACCAGCAGACTTCTCAAGTATAATGATCTATAAAATAACAACATATTTATATTAAACATTACCCACAGTTCCACTTACCCCCATACACCTTAATATTAAAAGAACTTTTAAACAAGATTATTTACTTCAGAATCATAAATTTTTAAAGATTCTTTAATTCTTTTTATTTATTTTTTTCTCAAAAAAGACAATCTTAGCTACATCATAATTAATAGTTTGGCCTGTATCTTTTTCATGGATATATAAAGCAGAACTAAGATATTTATTTCTAACCCTTTTATGTACTTTTATTTTTCATTTAAGCTTGAACTACTCTGACCTATATATACCTTCTTACAAAACAAGAGATAATATAAACTACTCCAGAAATAGTCTTTCTATATTATTCCTTGTTTTTGTAAGAAGGTATGTATAGGTCAGAGTAGTTTGAGGTTAAATGAAAGAATAAAAGTACATAAAAGTAGGGTTAGAAATAAATATCTTAGTTCTAGTTTATATATCCATGAAAAAGATACAGACCACACTATTAATTTTGATGAAGCTGCAGTTGTCTTCTTTGAGAGAAATGAAATAAAAAAAGAATTAAAGAATTATTAATAATTTATGATTCTGAAGCAATTAACTTATTTAAAAGTTCTTTTAATATTAATTGTGGGTAATGTTTAATATAAATATGTTGTTATTTTGTAGTTCTTTATACTTGAGAAGTCTGATTGTAGCAGTAATTCCATTGGTAGTGTTTTAGAGTATATTGGCTATTCTATTTGAGTTCTGAATTTGGAGTAATTTTGTTTATTTATTGACTAGTTTAGCTTTATGCTTTTAATGTTTATATATATGTTATTGATTTTTTTTCATCATTTCCTCTTGTTTTTGTAATTCACATTTTCAAAATGAAGTGGTTTCTTTTTTCTTAACCTAATGCTAAGTGTGCTTTCAGTGAAGTTCATAATAAGCATATTTTTAACCATAATTATAGTTCTCTTAAATTTAGGTGAGTTATATGAACTTCATCAAAACTGCATTTAGTATTAGGTTATAAATAAGAAAGCAATTGCTTCATTACACAGATAAAATACCATTATTTTAGATCAGTCTTCCATAAATTTTACTATTTTTTAAGTCTATGAATATAATTTTTAATACAGAAATTATAGTTATTTATGAATGATTTTTTTATACACAATTTAAAATAATTTTCTGCTATTGATAGATTATCAATATCATTCTGTATCTCTTGCCTAACAGATATTATTGATAAGACTCTAAACAAAATGAATAGAATATTATAAAGATAGTTGTAGAGATGTTGAAAACACTAGTTTATAACAATGTGAAAGTTCCACCAATAGAAAAACAGGTATATAAAAGTGAAAAAAAAATCAAAAAATCTTCAGAGTAATATGTTTTTTAAAAAAAAATTATTTCAAAAAGGAGGAAGTTTGCATATATCATTTTATTTACTGATACAATCTGGTATTTTTAATACTTCAATGGCTTCTCTATCCTTACATTAGTAGAGGGTATCACATCTGGATAGAATCCTGGTAATAGAGAAATCACTATTGTGACCTCAATCCATAGCATGGAGTGAGACTCCCACTGATGATGAGGGTTGCTTAACTGCATTAGCATGTTCATCTCTTTTAGTATTGACAGATGTGATGCTTGCTATACATACATTAGAATTTTTAAATGCCACATAAAATTTAATAAATTCCATGAGCCTCAAGAGAGAATGAATCTTTAGACTTAGTTATGATGTTACTAATTTTTTGCTCCCTTCAAGAATTTGGTGAGCTTTATCTCAATTGTATGTATTAATTTTTTGATAAGTAGTATATGCTGATTTTACATTGGAAGTCTGATTAATCACATTAAAGATGATATTAAAAATATTATTCTTAGTATCAGAATTTCCTATTAAGACAACAAGAATTAAATTTAAATATTTTACCTTTGGAATAATATACACACATACACATATATTGGAATCAGCATCATCCTCATTGATCTATAAAAATAAATATAAAAGGAAGGAGCAAATATAAATGATTAACATAAAAGAAATAAAAGCATAAGAACATCTGCATAGAATAAAATATATAAGTAGTTATATAATATTTAGCATCACAAGCATTTATGCATCACCAGAATTGATCAAATGTAATCAACAGTCATCCCTTATGAATGGATTTAAAAAATATTTAATGGTCAATGTCACATATAGGTCATGATGCACAATGTTCATATGGATGCATATAATTGAGAGCTAAAAATAATTCTGAAATCATAAAACATACTGATCATTGTCAGTGCTTTTATCATATAACACCATGTGGGTACAGACCCACTATAAATTAATTTCTAATCTAAAAAAAGAAAGTGCAGTGAGTGGATGTTAAAAGTAATACCTTTGTGCCATTCAGAAAACTATCTGTATGTCCAAATACAAACATAAATCCCCATATATAAATAACTTAACTATCAGTGCTCTAGAGCTAGCTCAAGATCTAAAATTATAGGAACTGTGAAAATGAACCAGAGAAAGATAGTTGTCAAAGATTATTCTATTTTAATATGAATAGTTTTATTGGAATAATTTACAACTTTCTTAAACATTATGCTGCTATGAAATCAAATCATACACATTGCTTAGCTGGGAGAATAACATTTATTTTTAATCAATTATTTAGTTAACTAATAAATAATTTAGAAAATTAAAAAATAATAATATGACAATTCCAAATTAAATACTTTTTTATCATCAACATATAATTCCCATATAATATTGTTGGCTCACATTAATTCAATTAACCAACATTAACTTTAAACAGAATTGTTTCCCATCATCAATGATTAAAATTGCAAAACAACAATATTTCAAAGATTAAAAAATAAAATGCTTGAACTCTCTTTCCCTTTTCTTCTGACAATTAAAAGATCCTATATAATTAAATTTTGGAGTAAAAATGAAATAAAAAAACATGTTTTAATAAAAAAATACTAATAAAATTATTCTATACCATTATTACATATTTTAAGTAAATTTCTATAAATGTAAATTTAATGTGCACATTAAAATACCTTTTTGCTATGGATTTATTTTTTTGAGTCATTCTTTGGTGTTTGTAATTTTCAATTATTTCATAATGTTTGTTCTTTTTGTCATATTTCCAAAGTAATGTACACAGTTAAATCAAGTTTTTAAATATAATAGCTTGCAGATTGAATGAACACACATAATAAATCTAACCATTTTTAATCTAATAATTTCCAGATCAGTCTAAATACCCAGAAAGAGAGAGTAGTGTTCTAATATGAAGACAAAGTTTGTTGCAGATTTTTTCACGCTATTCTACATTTTCTTGAGTAAACATACCAAGGTTTGATGATGCTTAACACCTAGCTAAAACTTAGCACATGGTTTTTTTCAAATCCATTTTAAAATTTATTTTTAAAAACTAGTGGTGAAATAAGAATCTTTATTTGAACTACAAAACTATTTCTCATTGTTTTTTTCACAGCTGAATTGCTGCTTCTGTTTTTTCAACAGCTGAATTAGAAAACACTACTGCAACTGATTTCTTCAACAGTTTTATCAAGAATGACATTTGATTTCTTCAACAACTTAACTAAGATCAATTATTTTTCACAAGTCATGAAGATCTATTGCTTTAATTGACATCCAGTTTATTTTTTGGAACAATCCTGTATCCATCTAATCACATATCCCCCAAATATGACCACCTTAAATCCTGACCAAATTGAGCCTATTTTTACATAAAAGATTCTTTAGATATTTCCCTATTTTTTTTAATAAAACAAAAATTAATCATAATTTTTGAAAATTTTTTTAGTTACTTTTTTCTTATTGCAAAAGAAAAACAAGATAATTTTTTAATTATACTGATTTGAAAAACATTGCCTTTTGTTTTGGAGAGAGATAAAGAAAAAAAAATGAAAAAATAACTTTAGTTAATTAAAACAAAATTTATTAACAAAATATTAAAACTTTTTTTTTTCTTTTCTTTTAAAAACTTTATTTATTTATTTTGATTATTATTAAATTATTTAAGATATTAAAACTAAATGAAATTACTGAAAAGAGAGAATAAAAGAAATTTTTTTTTTTTTTTTACTTTTCACTCTCTTTTATACCTACATCTTAACAAATTATGATTATGTAGCTATCCTAAAAATGTTTAACAAATAAAATATTTAATTAAATAAAATCTTATTATTATAAAATACAAGAAAAAAATTAATATTATTTTTTAATTTTAACTTTATTTTTATAATCTTGTAAAATTTGATAGGACAGAATCAGCCACTGTCTACAATATATATATATATATATATATATATATATATATATATATATATATATAATGTTCATTAATTAGAATATATATATATAAATAAGGCTCTATTTTCATTTTACAGCATAAAATTTGTTAATTTGCTTATTTTTGTTTTAAAAGCATTGGACAGAATATCAAATGAAGGTTTTTTAAAGAGATTTCAAAATATATAAATACTTTTAAAATATTTGAAATACTTCATAGTTATATTATTTCAGCAACAAGTTATGTTGCATTCGAAATATTTTATGTAGATTTCAGCTAGTATTATGTGTTGGTTCTATAAATGCTTTTATATTTTTAACAATGGAACCAGTTGTTTCCTAAAGACTTTCAATAATTTGATGTCTATAATTGTTAAAAATGTCTTATAAAATAAAAAGATGCCATATATAAAGAACATAGCCAGAATAGTTATATTCAGATAAAGAATTTATAAACTTTTAATAAAAGTTAACAATTTTTTTGTTCTTAGGTCTCTATAATCTGCAACCAGAATGCCTATGGTGAGAGATGTTCATTATGAAACTCTCAGTTTGAACAAACAAGATGGAAAGTTTATGCATAATTTTTAGTGTTATTTAAAACGGTTTTTTTTTTTTTTGATAATGGACAATAATTTATTAACAAATTTTTTTCAATGAAGAAAATAAATAGATTAAAGTATAACTTGAAATCAAGTCGAACTATTTTAGGAATTAATTAAGTTTATTTATAGAAACACTTCATGAGCATATAAAACTGTTTGTGCTATTTTCTTGCTTGTAATTGCATAGTGTTGATTATATGGATTATGTAATTTATTAAAGTTAATTCTTATAAAAGTTTTAGTTATCTTTGACAGTTATTTAAGAAATTATCAGATGACTGAGTTTGATTTTTTTTTAAAA
Source organism: Epiperipatus broadwayi (assembly GCA_028023455.1). NCBI lineage: Eukaryota > Metazoa > Onychophora > Udeonychophora > Euonychophora > Peripatidae > Epiperipatus > Epiperipatus broadwayi. Next base: position 771,515 of record JAQFVV010000260.1, on the reverse strand, counting down.
AATTAAATACCACATTACTAATGAGTAAATAGTATTTGATTTTATAGCATTGCACATTATTATTAAAATAATTTAAGAGTAAAATAAATAATGTATCATCAAAGACTTACATTATTGGTATCTAATATTTTTTTTTATATTTTTAGCCTGTTAACTTTTTTGACCACCCACTCACTTTTAATGTATTGAGAAATGTATTTTCACATCTATGATTGATAATTCATTAACTTTCATCACACTATTCTCATGCAAAGTAGAGACTGGTTTCTATCCACTTTTAATGTTTAGTAGAATATATTTCACAAAGTATTGAAATGTGAGACTGGCATGATGAAAGATGATGAATAGTCAAATGAGAAAAGAGATTCAGGTGATTGCTATCTCCTCTTCACCAAAATAGTGAAAGTTGTTTAGGAATTCATGCATAGTGGAAAAGTTTATTATTATTTTATTTTATTAGATAGATGTTTGCAATATGGTGAAGCTGAAATTACGATTATACTGATAAAACAAAAAAAAAAACAACTAAAGAAACTATATATTTTATAGTATTAATTAGCTTTTAAAAAGTCTAGTATCTTTAAATAGATGGTTTAACTAGATACCAGATCATGGGAACTGATCATATGCTACATCTATTATCTGAAGATTGAAATATTTTGATTAAGGCTATGTTTAGAAAGTACTTAGTTTAATTAATGTTTAACCGTACAGTTTTTCTTATGTTCTTCTACTGAATAAATCATTCAAAATAAAAGAAAATGGTTGAAGCTAAAGTATTTTTTTAATTGGAAATCATTAAAAACAGCTGTTTCAATTATTTATTTGACAGGCTTATGCGTTATTTACCTTTTCGATCAACAGTAAATAGATTTAAGTAGGTTTTAGAAATAGAAGGCTTATGACAATCTTATACAAAAAAATACCTATTAAACATTATAGAAAAGTCATTCTATTGAATACATTCTTTATAAATCTGCTTAAGCTTTTGAAAATGCAAGTAATGGATTCAAATTCTAAAAATACACTACTTCCAAATTCGGTGACTTACATAACATAAGTTATACATTAAACAATATTTTTAAGATAATGATTGATTTAACAAGACCACTTCCATCTTAGTTATTTATATATATAATCTAAATGAAATTTACATTCAAACTGCATTTTAATTGTAAAAATTAATCAAGAATCTATAATTACATGCATATCTATGCAAATGACATATACACCTGGTCATTAAAAAATTGCATAAAAATAGACTTCACTTACCTTGAAAAAAGGGGGATAGGGTCTGTAATTTTCAGAATTTGCATAAAAGCAAAGCTACAAGGAAAAGTTACATTAAAATTCACATTAAAAAAAAATAAGGAAATAAAGTATGACTAATAAAAAATATCAAATATTTGAAAAAAATTGGTACAAGACAAACTTTTTTTACTTTTTTTTATTAACTACAGTATTTAATTTGACATTTTTTCAGATGTATTTTAATCATTATCCTATTTGACGATATGCGGTTCATTTGTAAACTGGAAAGAAATCAGATTCGTTGATGTAATGTAGCTTCTCCTTGAATGAAGTCAAAAATCTCTCAGCAATTATGACCAGAGAAACTTGTTAGCCACTTTATTTTCCATTCACCACTCTAAGTTTTCCCATATTCTGCTCTATCCCATTAGCACAACTAGTGCCAATTTTAGTCTTGTGCTGTGTTAATGGTTTTATATTGACAACTGATTTTTACTATTGAAATAAATTTTAAATGTTCACATTTTGTTTCTATATTAAAAAAATGAGATCACAATCAAAACAAAAAGATTATACATTATCATTAGAAATATTATTTTCAGTTTATAAAATCAATAAAATCTTCATTATTTATTTTAAAAATCTACATTATTTATTTCTGTTATACCTAAGAAAATACGTTTTAAAAGTTTAATATTTTTGAATATTTATTGCGATATTTTTATATGTAAATATAAATCTATTATTATTATTTACTCATTAGTTTAAGTAGGTTATTTATTCTAAATACAGCTTCAAGCCATATTCATGTTAGCTGTCAATATAACATTATATTTTTGAAAAAAAAAGTACTTCAAGTCAAAATAAGTTATTAATAATTTAAATTTCTTGATATCTAATAAATATAGTGAAATATGAAAAATATTAAGAAGAAACATGAATCGCATATCTTCAAAATCGCATTAAAATAATCAGCATAAAATGAAACCCAGGTGTACATTCAAAAATTCTCAATCAAGTCTTTGAATTATTAAGAATTTAAATTTGTTACTATAATTTTATTTAAGACAATTAAAGCTTAAAAGTTATTTTAACTTTGAAGAAAAGTATTAAAATTATTTTGTAGCAAGAACCTTTAATTTTGGTTTCCTAGACAACAAAAAAAATAAATATAAATGATAATTTAAAGTTAATGAAAATTAAAGCTGATATATGCAATTTTTTCAATAAAAATTGTTATTTAATGAGTTTTAAAATAAATTTTGCATATTTAAATTTGTAGTATAGTTACTAAAAGAACAAGACAGAACTGAAAAGTTATTCTAAGGCAAATATTTTTTTTTGTGTGTGTGTGTATTTTAAAAACAAAAGTTTTAGCAAGCCCAAATCAAATAAAGTGAATTATTTTTAAAATGTTTTATTTTTCCTTTACAATTCTATCAAAATAAAAGTATTAATGTAGTAAAAAACCCAGTAAGAATATACATTGTAATTTTAACTGTGATAATTAAATGCGAGTTATTTAAATGAATTATTTGTAAATCTCATAATTCAACATTATTCAGATTTCATATAAAACTTAAGGAAAGCGGGGTTAAAAATATATTAATAAATTTTTTTGTTATCTCAAGTATATTAACATTCCAGGTTTGAAAAAAAACTATATCAAGTTGCCAAACTTAGAAAATCCCTTAATGATATTAGAAAAAAAAGTAAAGATCATTGGGAGGTAAAAAATCCTTAAATGATTCTATCAAAAGGTCTAATCACTTCTTAATATTGGTGGATATAAAAAAAGTCCCCTACTATTGGTATTGCAAATGGTATTGTAATTTTATATATTAGCCTTCTATATACAAGACGGCCAGAATCAGAAAAAGACATCATATTTTTCTAATCTCAATTTAAATTATAATTAATGACTGTCTTATTCTATGGAAAATCCAAGGATTTATTAGCATATTTTCCAACTTTCTAAAAAAGTTTAGAATCTTGACCCAAAGCATATATGATAAAACTATCCAGCAACATTATATAGAAACGATTCCAAAATATTAAGATGAGAGCAAAATTAAATTTTTTTTAAAACAAACTGAATATTGATTTGAAATATTATCATTTGTAGCATTATTACATATGTGCATATGTGCTGGCTATTTGAAAAAATAACTTCAACAAAAAGTATTATAGTTGAACATTATCTATTTTTGAAAAGGCTGATAGGAAAAAAAAATCAATTTATATTGGAAAAGACTTTCAAAATTAACTATGAACTGATCATATCTTTATCTTCAATGATCAAACCATAACTCATTAATCTTTGAAAAAATAAATTATTTTCAATTAACTAAGAAATTTCCAATCGAAAATTTCAAACGATACTAAATGAAAATCATAATACAGAATGGTATCCAATAATTCTCTTACCTATTTTACATAATGTATTCACCAAGGATCTTTCAGAAACGAAATGCAGGAAATTTATCTGTGCTGATAATATTGATTTGACTTCACAAGAAAGTCCTTTTCAAAAATAGAGAAGTTTTTTTTTTTATTAAAGAAATTAAAAGTTCTGAAAAATGAAAATATTCTTATATATTTATGATGAATAAAGTGGTAATCCTATGAGGTAGTGAAAATGCAAAATGCCTTGATCTGAGTTTTAAATGCAGAATGACTTGGAGATACATTTTCAGCTATTTTTAGATAAATGTAAAATATTAAAAAATGACTGTATGCATTAGTAATAAAACAATCATACTTAAAAATATATTGCAAATGTAATCACTGATGAGAAAGTTACTATAAGTCATAGGATGTGATATTATATTGTATTGCTATATACCATGACTTGTATTTAATATCTAGAGTTAAGCTAAAAAAGAATTTTTAACTAACATTTGCAACATTAATCAGCAAATATGTTTCTATCTTTTTTTTTTTTTTACTATTGGGGAGTAACACAATCTTATCTAATTTCAATTTTTTTCTTTGGAATAAATCTGTCAGGATACTTTAGAGTATGGTAGAGATATTATAAGTGCTGCTTGATAAATATAATATTAACTTATTTTGAACACCTTTCTCAAAAATATGAAAAATTACATTTTCTTAATAATATTAGGAATAGACTAAAAGATAAACATAAAAACTCCAAAGTGGATAGATATTGGTGTTTTATGTAGCAAAAGATCTTCTAATTTAAGTCTATCCAACCTTTAGTCATCCAAAAGTCACATTAAAAAATTATTCAAGAGCATTCAAAATAGTAAATAGAGTATTATGTTAAATTATTGGAGAGTCCTACTCCTAGATAAGTTTAACAGACTTTAAAAAAAAAATACAAAAAAGTGGTATTTAAAATTTTTTTAATCTTTGCTTTATGATAATTCAGCTTTGTTTACTAAACTATGCTTGTAATTGTCAATTACAATAAATTTGTTGGAGACTGTTCTGTTAATAAGTTTCAATTCAAATTATTTTATTTTTTCACTTGAAAAAAAACAATACCTCTAACTAGTCCACATAGTTGACACAAACACCCTTTCACCACAGACTACATGTGGGCTGCTGTCCATGTTTTTGATAGTTCTGTTCTAATTAATTAACTTTCATATCAAAGTGTAGGGAAAAATTTTACATTTCGATTTACAAATATCAAATTTTCTGCATACTTTAATGATTATTATGATCATTTATTAAACCAGAGATTATCTCTATTTCTGTTTCAGATATAAAAATTAAATCTCTGTTAGAGATATAATTGTCTAGCTTTAACTATGTATTTGTCTTTTCTTATTTCTTCATTCATACGTTTCAAAAATGTGGGGTGAAGTGAAGATTTTAAGAATATCTCTAAAAAAAAAAACTTTCTAACTCTAAATTTTACAACGTATAATTATTAATAATATAAAACATTTTAATAAGTAAAACATTAATTAATTTTCATAACGAAGATTTAGAAATATTTTAAAAGTAGATTTTTTTAATTCGATGACAAAAAAAGGTATATTACTTACTATACAAAGAATGGTCACATAATATCTACTGCTCAGTTGTAATTTTTTTTTCCAATTGCTCAATCCGATTTTTGATGAAGAATTCAATAACTATTCAATATATTATTGTATTAAAATCAAACTGTTTTTTAAATTAAATTATCTGAGTATTATTAATAAATTTATCTTTAGGTCACAACTGATAACTTGAATGTGTATTTTAAATTAAGTCATTGTTGAAGTATCAATTGAAATAAGTTATATATCTGTCTTTTAGGATAAAAAATTTATGATAAACATGTGAATATAATCTGCATTAAAATGTATGTGTTTAGTTTTTGAATTTCTAAATTTTTTTAAAAATTTTATATTTTAATTGACCAAATAGTCCCACTTATGTCCAAAAGGTAATAAAATGCAGCAAAAATACCTGCTGATAAGTGTATGTGAAATGAAGATGAATTTCCCTAATCTCTATATTTGTAAAATTTACCACCTTATTTTAATATATATACATGTATAAATTCATGAAAGCCGTCCATACTTTAACAATATATATATATATATGAAAATTAACCGGTGGATGACGTTAGGTGAATTAATATTTTATAAACATACAAAGAGCTCATAGTAAAATGGTATAAAATGTCAACTGACTAAGTAAAAACTAAAACTTTTGGCTTTCAAATAGATGTAATAAAATCATAGCCAGTCATTTAATTATTAATCAGTAGTTGATATAAAAAAAATTAAATTTCTGCAGTCAACAATTAGCTATCTTAGTAATATCTTTTCCTTTACTATTTTTTTTTTTAGTTGGTTGTTAGAACCATATTTAAATTGCAGTTGTAATGTTTTTAACTGCATATAAATATAAAGGTCTTTTTCAATAGTTAGTACATTAGTCTACCATAAAATTATGATTGTAAGCTCAAATATAGAGTAGATTAAAAAATTTGATTTCTGTAGGTGTGAAAGTATTTAAGAAAAAAATCAATTGTTGTTCTTAGGTTGCTAACCTATAGGTAATTTAATTATCCAATCTTTCACTTTTTCTGTGATGAGAAAAAGTTTGTCCTGGAAATCTTAACTGACTAAATGAAAGTCAATGCTGTAATAATAATAATAATAATAATAATAATAATAATAATAATAATAATAATAATAATAATAATAATAATAATAATAATAATAATAATAATAATAATAATAATAATAATAATAATAATAATAATCAATAATAATAATACATAATAATAATCAATAATAATAATAATAATAATAATAATAATAATAATAATCAATAATTAATAATAATTACCATAATAATAATAATAATAATAATAATAATAATAAAGTAAAATAAATAATAATAATAATAATAATAATAATAATAATAATAATAATAATAATAATAATAATAATAATAATAATAATAATAATAATAATAATAATAATAATAATAATAATAATAATAATAATAATAATAATAATAATAATAATAATAATAATAATAATAATAATAATAATAATAATAAATATAATGATGAACATGTTGCTATCATGTATACTGAACTTAAGAATTATATTTATTCATTTATAACTGTAAGTGCACATAACTAACTATTTACCATACATAATTCACATTATTACCACCCAATGCTTGAAATTGACTAATGCCATTTCAGTAATCTGTTGCCAAAGCAATAATAAGATAATAAATTGAAATGTACTTATTATCAGGAACTAATATCTTAAATAGGCATTGAGCAATAGCAATTGATTTAAATAGATTGAGATTAAAACTGGCTTCAAGTTTTAAATAAACTTCATTAACAAACCCATGATTAATTGCTTGAAAGTAAATTAACAAATAATTATTTGCTTTAAATCAGTATACCATAAGTACAGTAGAGATCATTAGCATCTAGCCAATGCCATTAAGCAATAGAATATCATAAATCTTTTTCAAGGCAATACTCAGATGATAAATGGAAATCCACTTACTATTAGAATATAAGATTTTAAATTGACCTTGAGTGACAGAATATAATTTAAATAGATTGAGATTAAAACTGCTTACAAGTTTGAAATAAATTTCATTAATAGGTTAGGATAAACTGTTTAAATGTAGATTAATAAATAATCATTTTTACAATCTTTCAAATTCTAGTAAGTTTTATTCTAAATCTATTTTAGTTAAGTGTTATAATTCAAGATATATTTAAGACCATATATCTTTATAATATGTGGATTTCTATTTATTATATGAGCATAACATTATAACAGATTTATGATATTTTATTGCTTAATTTTAAACATTGGTTTGTTGATTTGATTTACTTATGATAACCAAATTGCTATATGCAATTATGGTTTATTATATTTAAAACATTGAGTAGTAATTGGTTTGAAAGATTTTAAAATAATTATTTATTCATTTGTCTTCAAATAGTTTATCCTGGGTTATGCAACAGTTTGATATCAATCTGCTTAAATCAATTATTGTCATTTGAGATCTATTTAAGATCCTAGACCCTTCCATTTTCATCTGAGTATAAACTTGACAAGAGATTGCACTATTCTATTGGTTAATTTTAAACATTGGATGGTGTAATGTGCTTCATTCATTTTTATATTATATGTTAAAATGTCTGAAGTAGACAAATTTAAATATTTAGAGAAGAAAGTACTGTGAAAACTCATTCAAACCTTCATTACTGGCAATCTTGTTGCTAAAGTTTTATTAGCTGCTTCTCTATAGTAGACTATTGAGAGAGAACGTTACTTTGCAATTGTCTATTTAAAGACGGTTTTATCTATTTACATATATAGAATAAAATATTACGAAGGAAATGCTGCTTAAATGAAAAACAAATATTATATCAAATGAAAAGATTTAATGAACACAGTTTTTTTTTTTTTAGCATGAAAAATAACTTTTTTCCTAAAAAAAAAAAGATTGAAAGATATTGATAAAATTGAAAGAAAAAATTTTGTAAACTGACTAGCTGTATAATATTACTATAATGAGAATTTACTATTTTTTTTTCTTTTAACAAAACTACGTTTATATTGCATTTGAGATCATTATTCATTTTCCAATTATACATTTCAAAAGAAAAGTAACTAAATAGGTTGAAGATACTTATGTTTTAGTTTAATTTCAGCATTTTTCTTAAAAACTTTTAATTTATTTTACTTTTATTTCTCTTGTATATATGTCTATAAAAACTAATAATTAATGATACTCCTCTATAATATCTAAATATTATTTTTTCTTTTTAAAGTTTGGCAGATTTTATTCATTTTTTTATGTTTGTGTTTTATTTTTATTTTATTGGAACATTATGAAGTTAACTTATCTATATTCATATACTTTTCCAGATTTGCAATGCACTTCTCTAAAGTTTGTGTAAATGCTATCCCAGATAAACCTCTCTCACACTGCCTGCTTTTTAATAAATAAACCTGTGAGACAAGTGATCTGGAGCCTTAAAGTACCTAAACAATTTATTCAATAACAATAGTTAAAATTTTTTATTTATATATCTTAAAATTTTAATTTTGAAGCTTAAATGTTTTTAGAAACAATAATATATTTATAAAATCTTAATCCCATTAATTATTTAATATGGAGATAATTGATATCTACAGTAAAATACACAATTTTAAACAGAAGTATGCCACTGTAAGCTTGTTATGAATCTTAGTTATTGCTTTGTGAAAAATATTCCAATCCATTCTCTTTCTCTACATACGCACATTCTGTATTTTACATCTGCAGATCACCCGATTAGCATGTGATAAATAAATACAATGAGAGACATTAAGCTGGGATATTTTTTTCAAAATGATAACTCGGGACTTAAAATAGACTTTGAAGGAATAAGTAGTACACATGGAAGATTTGATTAGTTGTAAAGATTTATCAAGTGATTTTTAAAATTAATTTTATACATATAAGCATATGTTGAAGAATGTCCTGACATAATGTTTAGCACATTCATCCTAATACTGCCTGGAAGATTGAATTCATATAAAACTTGAAATTTTTGAGAATTTATTTCATATAGTTAGTCTATAATCAACCCTAATCTTAACAAGAAAACAAAAAAAAAAAAGAAGAAGAAAAAAACTCTCAGTAATCTGTAAGAATATACTTTTTTTATTGTTTTTTTTTATGGCAAAAAACTGGCGATACCTTTATTTTGTAATAGATTATTTAAGGCTATTTTAATTGTCATCTTATGCAAACCTGCTAGGATGTTGTGTATTCCTTATTTGCATTTTGCATGCATGACACTGTACATATATATATATTGTAACGAGCACAGACGTTCGTTACATTGTTTTTATTTATTTATTAAACATGAAAGTAAATTAAAAAGTTCGCATTTAAAAATTTTCTTTAAGAATTAAAAATTGAAATTAAATATCATCTTAAACTCGTATATGTTAAATCGCACAGATAATGAAAAATTATTAAAGTAAAACTTTATTAAAGAAAAAGTGTTTTAAAACTAAATTTTAAAAAGATTTGGAGATAAAATTATATCTTTAAATTTATCTTTAAATATATTTTTGATTTGGAAAACAGGTTAATTAATCAGAAATGGAAATGATTGTTAATTAGTTAAATGTAAACCAGCCTTGGGCATTTAAATGTAAAAACATCGGTCAGATAGGAAAACAATAGAAACTTTTAGCAAATGAAATAAATCCATTGGGAAATCGGACCTCAACGAAAAGGATCATCACATCGATGACGTAATGTTAAGTCAATCTTTCAAAGTAATATAAAAGGACAAGTTTGGAAATTATTAGTTAGTGAATGATTAATTACGATGTGAGAGATATGTGGTAGTGCAGAAGTGAAGAAGGGATTGAAACAGACGCACGATTCAATCCCTTCAGTTTTGCTAGGAAAGAAAGAGAAATGAACTATCGTTTTTCTACATTGAGGACCAGTTAAAACAAAAACCTTCGGATGGATAAATAAATCGGCCAACAGAATATTAATCTTAGGACAGTGTGGGAATTCACATTCATGGCAAGCAATGGATAAAGAAGAACTGTTTTAAACCGTAAGAACTTTATAAATAATGAACATTAAATTAAACATTCCAGAGTTAAATGATTGCAATATTATCCTATCTGACCAACTTAAATTATTAATAATATTATTTGATGTATTTCTTTTTTTATATATATTTAAAATCATTTCCATTTATTTATTTACTTTTTAGTTCTTTAAGTTTTATTATGATTTCTGTTTTCCGTTAAGGTAAATTATATAAATGTTAAACTTAAGTCGGGCGTGAATGGCTGTATAGATTTGTAAAGTTATATTAGGGGAGGGTAATCTTAGGTTATTTATGTCATTGTTAGATTGGGTCAATGGATTGGATATATTGATGTAGTTAGTAGATGTAGTCGGAGATTCGCTACTGGCAGAATCGCTATATATGCCGCACTCACCCGTTTGCCTATGGAAGGAATTATAAGATGGAGAACGCAGTTCCTTTCTATGGAGTTTTTTTTTTTAATTGTTCTTCTTGTTGGATAGAAGTAATATTCCTATCTACTGAAAGTCAATATCTTCTCTTAATCTTTTTGGTGCTGCCGTATTCCGTATTACATTGAATACATCGATGTATCAGATGAATTGATGCCAGTTTGACTGCGAATTTTAGCCTAAGGTTAAATAGGAATAGAATATTTTATTTTCAAATGCAAATCTATGTGGTCTATTCATACTTGACCCTAAATAAAAATGCATTAAATTTAAGTTGTTTATAGACGCTTGCATGGATTGGTAATCGGTTAAGTATGTTTTGGGTTTTCATATTTGATCAAAATATATAGACATTCGATAAATAATGATACCTTACGGTGAGTATCTAAAATGTATTTATTCGGATGTCTTTTAAGTTATTGGTGACAATGCAAGTATCTTATGGTGAATACTATTGGGTTACGTATAAATTTCCCTCCGCAATTGTCAGTAATCAATAATTTTGTATTTTGATCGTTTATGTTTCTTTTGAAATGTTTTTGACCGTGAAATCTATGTAACCGGTCTATATTCAATATTATAAACAAGCTTTCATAAATTTATATGTGTGAACTTAATTAAAATGTAAAATTATAATATAATAGTAATTAAATGTAAATTAAAGTAAAGTTAAAAATAATGTTAAATGTTAAAATGTAAACTGATACTAATACAATTTTAAATCTTATATATATATATATGTGCGTAAATAAATTTTTGTATATTAATTACTGGCAGTGGCTTATTTTATTCTTTTTTTATATATATACTCTTAGATTATCTTATTAAATCTCTGCTATTCCACTGAGCTAGTGACATGGGCTAACGACTGGATGCAAATATATAAAAAAAAAATTTTTTTTTTTTTACTTACGTATCTGCCTACTTTATAAATTTTTCTAGGTTCAAATGCCTAGATGGCGCCCTGGTAGTTGCAGATATTGTTTTTGCGGTTAGATTCGATCTTCACTTTCATTTCGATTGTTATAATATATATATATCAAAATATTAATATATAACAAACTAACCAAAGGAAATACATATAAAAACAAAAAAAGACTTATAAATCCAATAAATATATTATATTTCTTTCTGACGAAAACCAATCATCTGGTTGAAATATAATATTATTTATTGGATTTATAAGTCTTTTTTTTGTTTATATATATATATAATAGAAAATAGCACATGGTTTTACCCCAAAAATCATTTATCTACATCGTACAACAGTGAAAACATTAAATATAATATATAGGCTAGCAGGCTTCTAGTACAATACATCATAATTAAAGCTTGTATCTATAGAAATAATTTCTAGCCCATTACTATATTGGAAGCCATGATTTTGGTCTACTGCTTCGAAAATGCATGAATCTATTAAAGTATTATTTTTATACATGAAAACATATACAATTGTGATATGTGGATTATCTATTTGATTTAGAGATTTTTTGTTTGTTTATATATGTTTATATAATAATAATTGGTAATACTTCATTCTTTTTATATGTAATAGACTTTGCAATAATATTGTTGTGCATTAACAAAATTGATAATGCATTATTTATTTATGTTATCACCTTTAGTGTCATGCATTATAAATAACAGCACTGAAAGTCATGATTATGTATTGACACTAAAAATGCATTCTACTTGAAAAAGTTAAAATAAATCAATAACTATATTAGGAAATAATTATTAATTTTATTAAAGCACAGTAATACTAATTCATTATTGATTACATATATCAAATGTCTCATGATTTATAAGATCCTCTATTGTATTCAAAAATGAAGATTTGAATTTTTTTTCAGGTAGCTTTTCAGGCAGCTGACATTATTTTAATCTATAACCACCTGATTATTTTTAGGTAATGGTTGTCTGACTATTTTCAGTGAAAGGTAAAATCATAATAAAAATCACAAGAACCTCACCAGCCTATATATAGTTGATTATTTTAGAAAGTAATATTCTTTCACAGCTTTTTTTTGTAGTCATCAAGCAAGTTAATTTTTTTTAACTTTTATTATATATATATATATAGAATAGAAATGAAGAGATAATATTCATGTAAATAGAAATTATCTTCAACCTTTGATGTTACCAAGAAATTATTAATTATTAGTAATTTATAATAATAGCTGTTTTGTTTAACTCAGAATATATATATATATATATATATATATATATATATAGAATATATATATATATATATATATAAACAAACAGAATTATTTCCCTACACAGTCACTTTAATTTTTCAGTCAGAATACTGATTTTCATTAGAAATTACTGCAACAAAATATCTAATAAAAAATAAAAAAAATTACAATTTTAGTTTTAGCACATTAAATAATAAATAAATTGCAAAATCATGCTTTCAATCATTTTAACAAATCTTTTTTAACTACAAACAATAAATTATTTTTTTTATAATGTAAAATTTCATCTCTATTCAATTTATTATGATTAAACAAAGTTGCTTATACATTATCTTAAAGGCAAATGATTTTATATACTACTTTTTGCTGTATATATATATATATATATATATATGTATATATATATATACATAATATGGAATATATTGATTTGATAATTGATAATAAATTTATATATGCAGCTCTAAAATAATTAATTTAATTTAGTTGAATTATAGCACTATCTATTAATTAAAGTAATAGAAAAATATGTTATAACTTTCCTGGCAATTAGAATTGTGTGTTGAAAACAATAAAGTCCATAGAAAAAATAGAAAAATAGCTACAGGAATTTACATGGTTAAACATTAACAATGATAACAGAGTTGATAATATCAAAATTTAAAGTAATAATAGTTCATTTTTCCAGGCATTGGAGCAGCATTTGAAATTTCTAAAAGTAAAATTTGCATTTTTCATCCTCTGCTGAAAATTTGTGAAGCTTTTTTTTCTTTAATATTCATGTATATTTATTTTCTAATATTTTAAATACAAATTAAATTCAAAAGATGGTGAAAAAATCAGATATGCAGTCTGTCAAAGTATCTCATTTTTTGGCAATGATGGGTTACCATTATATATTTTGCACTCTCAAACCTTGCATTATTACTTCTAGAAAATATAATTGTCAAGAAAATTATACAATGATCTAAAAAATTGATTTTTTGGAAATTTTATGATTTTATTTTAATCATAATTGTGTAATAATTATTAAAAATCAAAATAAATATTATTACATATTTATTTTTTACAGAAATGTTTTATTTTTGAATATAACATAATATATTCTTTTGAAAATTGTTTCTATACAGATTACAACTGTGGGAAACATAGCTGTCTAGAAATGAGGTCACTAAGCAGATTGTTGCAATATTTAGTGATATCATAAAAATTATGAAATTTTTTTAAACTTTTAAAGCATAAATTGATAAATTTAGTAGTTATTAAAAATAATTCATTCAGATTTTTAAAACAAACATTAAACAAAGAACATTTTGTTCATTTTGCAAATTGAATCAGATTCATCTGAAATTTAATGTTGTGACAACATTTTGTTTTGACTAAAATCTAATTTTTACAATAATTCTGAAAATCTAATGTGATTTTATAAAATTTATTTAATTTTTAAACCAAATATCTATTGAATGAGGTCAAATTTATTATATTCAGATAAATAATAATAATGGTTCAATATCAAAATGAAAGTTAAAAGCTTAAATCTAGTGAGAATAAAGAAATATGTCAGAATATTAGTAGAAAAATAAACTGGTTAATAATATATAATTAGTTTTTATATTAATTAATTGGAATGGACATTTTTTATTTTTTTTCTTATTATTTTGGTATTGAAATCCAATTTTGAAATTCTAATTATTGACAATACTTAAATTCTTTCTAAACTATTGGCACCATTTCTTCTGATCAAATATTTCCATTTTATCATTTTAAATTTATATTTTTATATAATTTCTCATGTCTTGATAAATTCCATCTCAAATCAGGCAGTTAATACATAAAATAACATTAGATTTAAGATATAATTTATAATTGAAATGATTATCAGATCTTATTCTTCTTCTCCATTGTCCATATCAAATTATTTAGTTTAAGCTTTCTTTTGTTTGCATTTTCTTGCTTTTTTTGTACAAAATACATATTCTATATATCTAGTATATGCTTTGATATTATTCTTTTTCAATTCATTCATAATTTTCTTTCCATAAACTGATGATGTATAACAATATATTTTGGTTAAACAAAACAACCTATCACCATCTTTATTGCATTTTTTAATACTTACCTTTCTAACTAGCAAGAATATTTTTATACAATATAGTGGAATCATGAATTAATCTAATTATATGACTTTACTCACACAGTATCCAAAGAAAATGTAAATAGATAAACTAAAATGTATATAAACAAACAAAAAAACATTGTTTAAAATTCACAAATTTCATGATATTCAGCAGCCATTTAGCACCATATGCAATTATATATATTAGTAAAATTTCTTTGGTTTATACAAACACATAGACTTTATTCTTTCTTTATTAAATTGATGTTTTATATTTTGCACTTTAAAATATTTTCTGAGTGCAATGCTAAAAGTTTTACAAAATTTTAGAGCATATTAAAAATTGATACTGATTTAAAATCAGCAAAATAATCAGAGATCCTAATTACTTAATAACAAGATCACTATTATGTTTCTGTAGGAAAAAAGTTATTGAAACAAAAAGAATACTGCTTAGAGTGTATTCAATAGTTTTGTAAGTCAGGTATTTCATTATTTATTTTATTTAAAAAATAAAAAAAATATGGTATCTAGTTTTTCTTTTTCATTCTTATTGCTTCAATAAATACATGAGTAAACAGTACATATGCAAATATGTCCCCTTAATTTGTTATTAATAAATATATTATTATTTGTAAAATTTTGCTTGTACTATAATCTTGGTTAATATGCATATTATATATATATATATATATATATATATATATATATATATATATATATATATATATATATATATATATATATATATATATATATATATATATATATATATATATATATATATATATATATATCAAAACTACCCCAAATCCAAAATTAAATCAGACCAGCATAAAAATAATATTAATATCAAAACTACCCCAAATCCAAAATTAAACCAGACCAGCATAAAAATAATATTAATATTAATATTATTTTTATGCTGGTCTGGTTTAATTTTGGATTTGGGGTAGTTTTATTATAATATTAATATTATTTTTATGCTGGTCTGGTTTAATTTTGGATTTGGGGTAGTTTTGATTTTATATTGACTAGTTTAGCTTTATGCTTGTAATGTTTATATATATATATATATATATATATAAACATATATTTCAACATTCTCATATATATATAATATGGATGCTTATATATATATATATATATATATAAGCATCCATATTATATATATATGAGAATGTTGAAAAATATTGTACACTTGCATAAACAGTATGTATTTTATTCTAATGAATGTTTATCAACAAAATGTGAACTACAATACACTATATATATTTAATGAAGGGGACTTGGAACAAAATGCATTGGAGTCCACAGATCCTCTATACATCTAAGCATAATTAAATAACAAACTTCTTGAGTTATCTCAAGTTACCAACTGGGCAAAATTTTGAGATTGATTAGCTCTTTCTTTCTGAAAATATTGATATAAATAATCAAAGTAAATTTCAAAATATATATTTAATGCTTTAATAAAAATTGTATGATGTTTTCATTTTAAAAAAACAAATTAATATTTAAAGAAAATCTTATATTAATAATTGTGCTAGCATTTTTTGTACTCTATTTTCTCAGCATTACCTAACACAATTGTGAAATGGGAGACTCTAGAGGTTAAGGTACATGGATCACAGCTAAACTCTGCCTTTCTAATTTTAAAACTTTATATAAGCTCCTGACCAGTAAATCATTCAGTTATTTGTTTTACTTATCTTGTCTTAATAATTCTTATTGATTCTTTTCTATCAATAGAATCACTGAGTCTTTTTAATATAAAATGTTACCACAATATCATTTTCTTTAATTTTTCTAATTTTTAATAATATTAATAAACTCAAATGATGAATATACCATAAATTGAACATATCTTAAAATACCCTACAATAGTTTGTCTAAAAATGTATCTTTAAAATAAATTATAAGCCAAAATGAAATACAATTTTCAATTAATTTTACATTTGTAAACATTTCTTTCCTGTATAAGTCTCTATGCAGTATTAATAATTAAGTTCTTTCTTTGAGATTCCATATTAAAGTTAAGAATAAATTAATAAAATGGAAGTTCACCAATTGGAATGTTATTTTATTCTGATGTGTTTTATACTTAAACACAAACTGTTGTTTTTGTTTTCTTTCAAATAAATGATTGCTTTCTTTTTTAAATCACTCCTCACTGTTGCAATAGAAATATATAATGTCATTCTTTTTATTCTCATATATATATTATAATGAAAATTTTTATGTTATGACCTTATTAATGACATATCATATTTTCTACAGTTTTTAAATCCCTTTCAGCTGCGCAAATCATTTATACTTCATAATATTTTCACAGACCACCAATGTATTTTGACTATCATTCAACCAATAATCATGATCATAAATGTATTTATATTTACTAAATTCATTCTACTATTGCGTGATAATGATTACAATATTGCTTTTGAAAGAAAATTAGGAAAAAAAAACATTTTGTCATATATATTTTTCACTATATATCAGTTGATTATCTTTAAAAAAAAAACAATATTATGTATAAGTATTATTTATTGCCATTCATTTAATTGGTAATATAATCCATTGAGTTTCTGTACTGTTATCCTAAAATATATCTTTTGCATTTTTAAATTGTTTTATTAATTATAAATCATTTTAAATTATTTAAATCCATACTGAAAAATTTAAATGTTTAACTAATTTAATCTTGCCACAATTTAGATACACATTGAAATCTTTACGTTTCTTTAAATACATATATATATTCTGTACTCAATTTTAAAATATGTTGACCAAAGATGTTCTTTTAAAAAAGAAATTCAATAATATCAGTTCTTCGATAAGAAAGTAAAACACGTAATACAAATAATGTACGAACATCGTTTGTGTGATCATAAATTGAAATAGAATAGAGAATTTGTGTTCAACTTGAAGAAATTATAAGTATTGTATAAAGAGAGAAATAGTAAAAAAAATGAAATAAAAATTGTTTTGTTTAATTGAGAAATGATTTGCTTAATGCGAAAGTAGATGATATGAAAATTAACAAGCCTGAGGGCAACATAAGATTGTGCATTATGTCATTCAGTGTACTTATTTTAATAGTATATGTAGTTTAAAAAAATTATGTTAAGGTAATTGAAAAAATATTTTTGCAATTTATTTATTATTTAATATATTAAAAGTTAAATTGTATATATATATGTTAAACAAACAGAATTCAATTTTTTAAAATCAGCACATCTTTGATCTTACATTCTATTATATTACAACTATTCATAACTGTAAAAACGCCAGTTTATTTTTTTCATTATATATATGTAAATATATATAATGAGCAGGGACTTGAACTTAGACTTTCAAGCTCTCTACAACAATCCACTCTATCTTATACAATCAATACACATGACCACATATAAGTGAAAAGTATAAATGATCTCCAATATACGTATTTCATGCTGAACCAGCACTCATCAGTTGGTCCAGATCACCATCTTCCACACATATATACAATCAGTGCTTAATTTATATTAAGTAGCAAATCTTCAAATTTTAATGGACAAGCTTCAATCTTGTTCACCCTTCAACTTTTCAGCTCTCCATATCATTGAAAATCTGAGGATGGAATACTCAAAGCCCTTGTTGATGCCAATATTATTGTCATATCCATGTTCACTTTAAGTTATTCTGATTGCAACAAAAAATCTTGACAGAACTATGGTTTAGTACTATGGTAAGAATGGACGATTCAGAAATTAGCTTTTTATATTTACTCCAAACTATGAAAAGTAAAATAACAACCACAGACTGAGTCAAATTATTATAACGGGTCTGTTATTTTAGTATTAAATGTCACATATTCTCACAAGCAACTGATTATATACAATTATTTAAAAGTTATGTTTTTTATGAAATTCATAAGTAAATTTACTTAAAAAATCAATATTTAAAAAAAAAAAAATTATATAAAAGAAATACAAAAGTGATAATCAAACTAATGCTCATTTTAGAGTGTAGAACACTGAATACTTATCTGGTCCATAAGTATTTTTTTTATAAAAGAATATTGGAAAAAACCTTTGTTCTGCAATAGGAAATTTAAACCCTGTTTTATTTTGTTACTTATATTAAATACATTATTTCACTATTGCTGGTGCAATAGCTTAGGAAGAATTATGGAACATCTTAATTTATTAGTATGCATATGGTATTTCAAATTATTGCATATATTATTTGCCTAAAGGTTTACGATGATAATAGAATAGATGTGATAATATGTTGGACTATTTCCATTATTTGTCTGTTAATGCCGAATGTATAGAAAATTTTAAACTTTATTTAAACTTTTCAAATACAAACATCTTGTGTGTTATTACTTACAAGCTGTTTGTATTTGAAAAGTTTAAAGTTTAAATTTTTTTATACAATCAACATTTACTGATGGATGATGGAAATAATCCAACATATTATCGCATATTGCATCTATTGGATGATTGTTTTTGTCTTTCTTTTTGTAGAATCTATTAGAGGAAACATGTTAAAATCGAAAAAAAGTATAATATTAAGTGTTAGAAAAAAATTTGATAGTTTGTTTTACAATTTCAAGTTAAAAAGAACCTTTTTTTAATAGTGGATTTTGCATCACTTTGCCATGGCAACGGACCTGAAATTGAAATCTGAAGTGAAGGTGGGAAAAGAATAATGAGTGGTTTTCAAGATAGTTTAGATTTTTCTCATTGCATTAATTCATAATAATCCAGTTACTCTTTTTTTTCTCTTATTAGGCGTTGTTAAATTGATGTTAAAGATCATATAAATATTTTTTCATAATGATTTAAATTCATCTTGCTATTCAAGCCATATTTGCTTATTTATTATGTAACAATAAATTACCTTTATCTTATTGACAGAGCTTTTACTTTTTTTTATTGTCAAACATGTGGGTTTAAAAATAAATTAGAAGACAATTTTAGCTGATCATTGTACTTCAAGTCAAAGATCAGCATTAATCTGGTTGAATATCTGTTTGTTTATTTTTGCTGTTGTATGCAATATTTTAAAAACTTTTCATTCGCATCAGGGTTCAAAATCATCTGTACAATTCCTAATATGTTTTCAATAAATATCTTTTGCATAATGAGCCATGAAAAATACCACAGCTAGTCATCAAATATTGAATAAATAAATTGGTATTTAGTTATTCTTAGCTAGATTGTAAAAGGAATCTCAAGATAATGCTGACTGGTCAAATGATGATTGACGTGCTCTCCATGACCAATGCTAAAAAATTAGGCAACTTTAATCATTAATGAAAAAGTTAATTAATATTTAAGTTAAGTGGTATATGCTATAATCATTTGATAACCATTGGCCAATGATTTTAGCTCTGTAGTATTAATCGCGCTTTAGTGCAATTTATTTTAATATCTCGACTTGATAACTTTTAATAACGCCCTGCCGATTTTGAAACTTCTTCATCAAATAACGCATCATTTAGCTGCAAACTATTTCGTGATATCAAGAAAAAATAGTGATTTGATTAACATTGATGTATTTGCAAAACCATTTCAATTTAAAAAAAGAGATAATGAAGTGTTTTAATATATTTAATGTGGGCTATACGTTTTGATTGAAACAGTTGTGATTAAAAAGCAAAAGAACAAAAATAAAATACAGGATTTTATTTTGACATTTTACAAATATCGTTGGCGTGAAGAGAGAAATGAAAATTTAATTTTAAATAAGTAAAAAGGAAATTAACATTTTACATTTTCCTTTTTATAATTGCAAATTAATTATTTACCTTCTATCCAAAATTAAAAAAGAACATATGTATATATGTTTGAGCTTGGTTGTTGAATTATGTTGATATCTAAAGAATAGACTACTTACTATGACAAAGTAATGGTATTTAATTATTATTGCTTATAATATTATTTTCTATTTATAGTGGCATTTAAACTTTGGTAGCAAAATTGGTATTTACTGCTATTTTTTGAAATATTTAAATAATTATACAATTAATTTTATCATTAGTCATTTTCCAAAAGCCAAGTTCTTCCTTTAAATTATGATTAAACTTTTTTTTCTATTAAATATTCTTATAAGCACATCTTTTGTAATTTAAAAGATAAAGGTAGAGATCATTACCTTAGTTTCTATAAGAGTATGGCATTCACTGGAAGAGACATGGTCATATTACAAATGTAGTCAGTATATTTACAAAGTACAAGATGATTTATACAACAATCTAGATAAAGCTAAAATCAGTATTAGCGTGGTTTGGTATTATAAATAGAAATTCTGTGTCATAAGAGTTGTAAATAAAAGCATTGTAAAACAATAATAAATAACATAGATGATTTAATATTACATGGTAATATTAGCTACATATATATTTATCAATCATTATTGGATGTTGAGATGTAATGTGGCTAGTTGATTTGTTTATGGTCAATTATCTAAAAAATCCCAAAACTATTTGTAACTAAAATATTTCTAAAGTTCACTCAACTCAGACTCAAATCACAAGCCATGTTCATGACCAGCAGATATTATAACTATTATTCTATAGATTCTTCATAATTTAAGTATTTCAATTTTTTACTTACGTTGAAATTTATATTACAAAAGCCTCTAAACTTTTTTTAGTACTCTAAATCTTTCAATCATAGAAGATTACATATTAAATAAAACTTTTTAACATTTTTTTTAAAAATATAACTTCATCAGAGATATAAAATAAGCTTATGAAAAACTTTTTTTGTTGTTGTTTATCACTACATCCCTCATCTCAACTTCTTCATATCACAATTCTTACTCAGTGCAGAGATCCTCTTTTTATTATGATGCATTTTGGTAATAATCTTCACTTATTACATGAACTAGAAGTGTCATAAACTTGAATCTCCCTGTATGTGTTAACAGCTTGATATATATATATATATATATATATATATATATATATATATATATATATATATATATATATTACATCTCTTTCTTTATAAAAATAAATCCTTTATCCACTGCAACTAACTTTTTTTCTTTTTGTTATTAAAACATCAAATACTTTTATTTTCTTATTAGCAACACCTATACTTTTACTTAGGGATATATTCACATCTAAATTTTTCACAAATTTTATTGATCTTATTTAACATTTCAAAAATAAAATGACTAATTTTTCAGGAGGTCAAAAGATGTAATAGCAAAGGGAAGCACATATAGCTTCATGTAATATCTTTACATTTTTGAATTTATTATCTTTACTCCTATGCTAATTTATACAAATATACATACATACCAAAGTCATTTAGAAATTAATTGAAATAAGAATTAGTCCCACAAAATTAGTTTAATTTTGTAAAAAAGATAAATTTTACAAAAAGATTTTATTTCGTCTACAATACATCATTCCTCTCAATCTATCTTTTTTATTTAAAAATATTCAATTTGTTCTCCCAAATTCTTTTTAAAAATCAGTGAATTAAATGGAAACATTTCTTCATTTTTCCATACTCTTTCTTAACTTCAGGCTCATCTTTCTAAATACAAATGATTTTTTATATTTGTAAGATAATATTAATAATATGTTATTATGTAGAATATTCACTGCATTGTCTCTTTTTCCTAATGAAATACAATTGTTGGAAAAAAAATTATTGCTTTTTGTTCTGAGTTATAAAATAAATTACAAACAATCTTTCCCCCATAGCTTTCAATAATTTAACTGAAATTTTGTTACTATTCTATACTTTTCTAGATTCATAGCTTTTAGAACTTCATTTTCCATAATAATGTCTTTTTTTCTTATTTTTGTAATGAATGTAAAAGAAATCATTTATATATTTCTCACATCTGTTAATATTCTCTCTACAGAAAGCCATATTACTTTAAATACATTATTTTATCCTTTGACTACTTTTTTCATTCAAACGCTTTTGTATTCTTATAAATTAAATCATATCTACCTATTCATTGCACTTTTTATATTATTATTTCCCATTTTTAATACTACTAACACTATCTGATACACCTTTATCATATAATTCTTAATCTTTATATCATTTTATTTATCATCTCAGTAGTAATTCAAGTTTTACTGTTCTTATATTTTTTTCATTTTTATAATTCAATTTTTTTTTTAAAAAAATTTAATATTATCTACCGTTTATAATAATTGGCCTCATCATATATTTTTTATTTACTTCTATTTTCTTAGTCAACAAATTTGAAATTTTTGTTTCTAATTTACTCTTTTAATTTATTAATTGATCCATTTATTTTTTTTTTTTGTTTTAGAACTTTTTATAATCATTAAAAATTAATTTGAATTCTAATTATTAAAAATATAAATAAACATCTAGTTATATTTAGCTAGATGGTGAAATAAGATGAAAACCCTCAAATCCTTACTGTCTTAAAATTAACAAATCTGGTGAGTACTTTATTTCTCTTTACTGTTCCTCTATGAATAGATTTTTATGCTGCGATAAGGTTTTTTTATGGATTATTTATATGATCTCCTAAAATTTATTCTGAATTAAAATAAAATCTCTTTCCTGTAATTTTTTTTAAACCAGGTAGTGTTTCCATTATTAGCATGCTATTTTTTTTAGTAAAAAAATATC
Organism: Epiperipatus broadwayi; assembly: GCA_028023455.1. Taxonomy (NCBI): domain Eukaryota; kingdom Metazoa; phylum Onychophora; class Udeonychophora; order Euonychophora; family Peripatidae; genus Epiperipatus; species Epiperipatus broadwayi. Next base: position 747,801 of record JAQFVV010000260.1, on the reverse strand, counting down.
TCAGATATTTTATTTTTAAATGTTATTTATTATCTTCTGTAATCTTATTCTCATTGATTTACTGATTACTACAGCTATTTTATATTCATTGATTATATATATATATTGTAACCATATATTTTAGCATAAAATATAATAATTGATGTAACTATTATTAAAAAAAATTTCTCTGTCTTCTTTGGTGATTTGATTGGCTTGATTTGCACTTTGAACAGATTACTCTCTTATATTATTTTAATAAATTTAAATTTGCTTCGTTCCATATGCTAATTCATATCATAATGTTTAACTTTTTAAAAAAATTTTGACAACACATTTAATTTGGTAAAATAGTATTAAAATATAATATTTTATTTTTATTTGTTTAAAATGATCTTAAAAATTATTTCATTTGAATTAACAAAACCATTTGTTCAATTAAAATAAATTATTAAAAATAAATACAGTAATTACGTAAGCGCCTCAATGTAAAAAAAGAAAAGAGCGCAAATTTAAGAGGAGATCGTCTGTTAGTTTGCTTTTGGAGGGAAGAGAAAGAAAAGAAAATGGTAAAAAGGCAAATGGTGTAAATTTGATAAGCTTATTTAAAATAGTTAACAAGTAAACGGATTACCACAAATTTTCTATAAACGTAAAATAATATCGTGGTATTTAATTATAAGATGAATTGCTAAATTTAAAAGTCTGTTCAAGTCGGCTGGCCAAGTGGATCAAATCACCGGTAATAGTTTCCCAATATTACATTTAAAATGTCGGAGCTTCCCAGTTTAAAAGAATTAATTGCAAGAATTTGGTATGTTTTAAAATGTTTATTGTTCTACAATTTGGAAAATTTAAATAAGTATTTTAATTACCGAAGTTTTATAAATATGAAAATTTGCTTTTTAAAAAAGAAGAAGTTTAAATTAAAGTAAAATGTTAAAGTTATCAATATAGTTTAATATTTCCGTTTCTAATTGTAATAAAAATATAGCATTGATTGATATTTAATTTTATAATGCCAGGAATATATTTGCTAGTTAATTTGTTTGCCATTTGGATAATAAACAGTCTTCAAATAATTGATCAAAGCTATTTTCTAATTTTATCGTCAGTTTGGAATGATTGAATTAATTGCTGTAACTATTATTCCTAGATTTAAGCGTGGATAAATAAATATTAGCATGGATGTAATAAACTTGGAATATTTTTAATAGAGAAATGTAGAAATTAATAACTTTTGAAAAACATTTTCATTTAAATTCTGCTTGTCATGTTTTGAAATTGTTTCTTATTTATGGAGCCACGTAAAATCGTTAATCTAATAGTGATTATGATAACTAACACAAATGGATAAAATTGCATGTATGGAATTCAACTATAATTATAGCTATTACTTCGTACATTTATTGTTCGACACATCGTACATGGATTTCACGGATCATATTTGTCATTATAAAATGCTATACAATCTAATTTGTGACACACACACCTGCTAAAATTCATATATTGAACTATAAAATGCTATACATTTAATTTATATCACACACACACCCATTAGATTTTATGTATTTGATGAATAATTCATTATTTTAATTTTATCGTTATATGAACTTGCATGTGAAGTTCATAAGTTATATTTTATTAAGTTTAAATTAATAGGGGTTGAATAAAATACTTATTCAAGAGAATAGTGCTTGTGAAAGGGCTTGAAAAGTACTAAATGAATTTTTGAGATGTATCAATTTTTCATGAGGTATTTTGTGAGTCTTTCCAGATTTATATTTCTATACTAATATTACTTATATTGTATTACACATGTTTTATTTTAAGCAAGATAAGTTAGTACATTAGTTGTCCTGATTAGTGTAACATTTTATTATGCAAGAACCCACATTTGCTAAAGTGTTAGTGTTTTCTGAATGATCAGAATAACTGAGGAGGATGATTTTGCACTTTAATGTGAAGTAAATAGTAAGGTTTTTTTTTTTTTTTTAATGTTGAAAGGCATTAATCTGTGCCGGTGGTTAATCCGCAGATTATTTAATTGCCATTTTTGTATTTTACACTCATTCCAGTGCTGGTGGTTAATCCGCGGAATTGTGTAATTATACGTATTACTTTATGATGGTGTATCAATCCACAAAGCGTTTAGTATTATTTAATTCCTATGTGTAGATGAACGCATCCACAGGAATATGTTTTACTTCATAGATATAAGTTGGGCAAAGTATTTTAGTTAATCTGCTAAATCATCTTCTTCCATTTGTAAGCATAATTCATAAGTTAGATCATCAAATTGTAGCAGGACATTCTATTCAAGTTACTTCATAATAATTAACTGTTGGTTGATTATTATTTACCGGAGTGTAAGTTTAAATTTTCACTTTATTTAAGATTGCATTATTGCTAAATCCTACAGATATAATATTATTTATTATATTATTATAATTTTACGGTATGGATTTATTGAATCTGGAAATGATGTTAAATATTTCATGAGTTGATGTTGAATTTAGTATAATTTGCTCAGGATTCATTATATCAAATTGAAATAAGGTATGATTAGGTTTTTAAAGCCATACCTATGATATGTTATTGAAGAAAGTCAATGGAATTATAATTTATTTATTTTATTTGTTTATTTATGTTTTTTAATTATAACATTGGAATTAATTACTTATTATTCATAAATTTGTAAATAAAAGTTGATTTATAATTAAACTTACTGTGCCGTTGCTATGTGTCATTCTTAAAATCAGAAATCATAAACCTTGGATAGAGCATACATTGAAGTACATACTATTGTCAACATGATATCAGAGTTTAGTAATATTTTGAGAAAACATTTGGATGCTTTTAGTCTTTGGTAGTTTATGATATGTAGGGTACAATAAAATCCCATTTATCTTTTCCATCATTTTGGCTTTGCGTAGTTGATTCTAGTATACAATACAAATTGATTAGTAAACCTAAAAACAGATTTACCAAATAATGATATGATTGAATATATTTACTTAACATTTTAAATTGTCATTTGTCAGTATAAAAAGAGTCTCAGTGATATAGTTAAACTATAAAAAGAACCCAAGTATTTATTGCAAAGCTTTACCTGGACTAGCATTTGTATTAAAAATCATATAGATGGTTTAAATTTTCATAATCTTATGTAGTTCCACAAATTATGCCATCTTGTACATGGTCGGCCATCGGGTCTCATACAAATAAAATCGCAAATTAAGGTTTGTAACATAATAACATTGCACTTATAATTTGTTTAAAGTATTCTATCATACTACTATGATAGGTCTTCGCGGTGCTGAGATCAAATTAAATCATAAAAAGTTTATGTAGATCATTAGTTTGGTCTGTGGTAAGTTGCTCTAAATGTTAGTTGTGGTCCTTGGTGCATAAAATAGATAGCATAAAATGCTTTTGGATACAGCTCTTAATAGCTGACAATATGTAGTGGGAATTGATCAGTGATTGAGGTTATGATTCTCAGTGCACTTACTTGCGTTACGGAGTTGGGACCACACACATACATACGATATGTAAGGGTTACAATATATATATATATATATTGTGCCCTTATCTATAGGTCATAATAGGGTAGAATGGTCAATTACTAAAAAATTTTAAATTTTAAAATACGTTTGTGTAGTATATTGATAATTGTATGATTGATTAGATCTTATAGTACAATTTAAGGCTGAAAATACCTGGTATATAAAAGTGTAATGAATTATTTTAAAGAAACAGTTAAATAAAGCTTAATTATATCCTTGCTTATGGTTGTAAAAGCTGGCCATATAAAATAATACAGCTATAAATAGTTAAAAGTATATTAACAATCCAATTGTAATATTTTAAAACTAATAAATTAAATAAACGCTATATGTAATATTATAATTATAATTAATATTCAAATTTAATCTAGTATATTTTAAAATAAACTTTAGGATGGTGAGAATTATATTTAGTTCTACAAGTTTAAATTATTTTCCAAATTTTTTATAAAATATATCAGTTTTGGTAATTTAGACCGAGACGTAAATTAAAAAAATCATCTGATAAAGTTAGTAATCATGTGACTGTATATTATATACCTTCACACACATGCTTGTTAGAATATAATAATAAAGTTTGTGAATTATGGAACTAAATGTAATTGCTATCGATCGTTAAAGTAAAAGTTGAAATATTAAATGTTATTTTAATAATTGTTTTAAAGTTTAAATAATTTTGATAAAACTGTAATTGAGTTTTAAAAATACTATTCTAAGTAATATTTTAAATCATTACGTCATAAATTCTTTATTTTAAAAAGGTTTAATCTATTATAAAACTAAAATGTGTAAATTTGTTCGCGCTAAAAAAGTCATTAACCAACCAACAGAGGTATTTTAGCAGACAAAATATAAGAACTAGACGGAGCGGGAGAAAGTAATGTGTAAGTGAAGGAGGGAGTAACATATTTTTTAGCTGGATAAGATCATAAGCTAGAAAAGTAATATAATTTTAAAATTTTATATTTATTTTAAAAGTTTTTTAAAATATAATATTTTGAACTGCCTTTACATGGAGGGCTAATTTTAAAAGTTTTCTTACCAGATATTTTATTCAAGTTTAGCCAAAACCTTACAGTAAAATGGAAATACTACAGAAAACAGTATATAGAAGTTATGATAAAGGAAAAATATTTGTAAAGTGCCTTGATACAGCTTTATTTATGCTCAACCAGAAACTTATTATTGTAACTCAGAGGAATATAATTTGGACGCTATACGGAAAACTTAAAAGAGAAGTTATTTGCCGTCAGGAAAAATTATGACGCACAAATTTATAAGGCTACTCTGAAGTTATTTTTTCTTCTCTATGAAAAAAAATTAAGACGCGTATATCATAAAGAAAAAATTATGTAAAAGTTATAACAGAGAAAGAATGTTTGTCCTTTTTAAAGGAAACATTACAAAGTATATAGTTACCAGAACTTTAAAAGAAAGGAAAAATTACCGAATAATGATATGAAAGAGCTATTGTGTTTTATGAAAAAAAAAAAGAACAGAAAAAACTTTCTCTAAGAAGAATTGGAAAATATTATAAAGTGGTCATTGGAGGAATGCTTGATTTGGAAAATATAAATCTAATATACTTAATAAAATGGATCCATGGAAACAGAAAAGTTTTGTTGAATATTTAAATCAAAGTACTGAGAAGATGCATCGTAAAAGTCGCGCGGGAGAAAATATTAGCAAGAAAATATTAGAAGAGAATATGTAGACATTTTCTTTATGGGATTAACTAATATCATAATTAATAATTGTATTAAATATTATAAAAAACCAAGGATTGTCATATATGAATATTATTAAACAGAGCAATAATTGTTTTACCTTAAAATTGAACAGGAAGTGACTGAAGAAGAAATAATAAACATTTTTTTTAGCTTTAGTATGAACGGTTTTCAAGAAAGTTTGATAAAGAAGTACAGTAAATATAGTTTAAATGTTTTTTCTAATTTATTTAAAATATAAAATGTTATGTGAGATTAGGGAAAACATATAAACATAAATTTAGTAATATTAAAATTTAAATATAATAGCTTGATAAAATTATAGAAATAGTGTTTAAAATAAAGTGTATGGATGTGAATCTTATATCTACAAGGATCAAATGGATGGTGAAGCCTACGGAATGCGATCAAGAAGATAAAGGTCGTTTGGTAATTTTAATAATTGTTTATAATGCATAATGTATTTTTTTTAGATCATCTATTGACCTAAGAATGAAGTGTGAAAGTTTAAATTATATGTACACATTTTATACAACATTTTAAACATATAATGAGATAGGAGTAATTCAGAATATGCATGCAATAATTTATTTAAAGTATATTAATAATATAATTTAACAGAACAATTGTGTGATTCTTTTGAACTTTCATGTAATAAAGTATTCAGATATTTAAGTAGTTTGTATGACTAAATATATGGAGGAAAGTAGTAAGCAAGCTGTCTTATAGAACAGTGGAATAGTTTTAAAATAAATGAATTTTATTATTGTTAGTAATGCAGATATGTATTTGTCGATGTACAGTATAGAAAAAAAATCTTGAGAAATAAGATCGGATAGTGACTTGGAAGTACTAGTGGAGAGGAAACCAAGATGATGTTTTTTTTTAAGAAATAGGAAAAATAAAGGATTTGGATCATATTTAGTTTTGTGTGATTTCAGTATAGTTAACTAAGCCCTATGACTGAACACATATAGTTTGGACAGTGTTTTTGCATATCTTTAAACTTTGGATGTTATAATAAAGCTGAAGAAATAGCTTTAGCATCGTTCCTATGATAGAGGTTAATAGACAGGTAAAGGTCACTCCTCTATAGTGTCTTTTAATTCACTGTGCCATGATTGTCAAGATATATGACGAGTAATATTCTAGTTGTGTTTTGATCCTATGCATCTATCTTCGCTATCCTTATTTCGTGAATCTGCATCGGTCAGAAAGATATTTTCAAAGAAATAATGAATAAAATAGAACTGAAGATATGTTATCGTTTGTGTAAGAATAGTTTATTTGCTGGAATGTATATAATTGTGTAACTTTAAAATTGAAAGTCCAAAATATCATAAAGAGAGAAAGAATCATATAATACATTGTAAAATTAATTCGGAAATGAATATAAGATTTTTTGAAAGAGAAATCTAAACCAAGTATTTTAAAAAGTGATAATAAAATTTGAATGTTTTAAATAATATTTAGAAAATAAGTATTGCATATTTATTAAGAAAATAGTTCAATAAGGTATAATAAACATATACTTGTGCATGGTATATTAATAGTTGTAATTATATCATCCGAAGTAAGGCTTGAATGAGAATATTAGGATTAATAAACATCGGATAATGAACAATAAAAACCTAATACCGAATGTAGAACAATGTTTTGACTTTGTAAGATTCCATACAACCAATATAAAACTAAAATTTGTTATTTCTCCACATGGATGCATGAAATCACGATACATTTATAATTGAAACAGACATATAAGTTTTGTACAAAGGGTAAACATAAAAGTGTTATAATAATTTTGAGAATTTATTGGTATGTTAAAATTAAAAGATCATAATTTTATATTATTTATTGGTCATAAGTCGGTTGCCACAATATTACATTAAATTATATGCTAATGTTGCCACACGTATTCTGTTGTCAGATTATTAAAATACTACCACATAGTATTTATTTATTTCATTTAGGAAGAAAGAAGATTATATTATATTATTATCATTATTATTATCTTATTATTGTTAGTTGCCGTGTAGTAGATTATGACATAAAATTCCCTTTTCATATTTTACTACCGTAATTTTAAATCAGTTAGAATACAATTTATGAACTTGAGATTTTATTTATTTTATTTCATTTTATTTAATTGAGCTAGATTCTTGTTATAAATAAGATTAAGATATGATTATTATTTTAATCGTAGTGAATAGAGCTCAGAAAGTCGTAAGAATACTATGAGTTAGTTATTTGGTATAGTAAAAAGGGGGAATAGTGTTCTTATGCCATTGAGGTAGTATCGTGTGGATAATGTCTCAATGTAGTCTATCTCGTTCCCCGTATTGTCACTCCATGTCTCATGAAAATAGTAAATATTTGTTAATTCATTTTAAAAATTGAACTGTATTTGTATTTTAAAAATTAGAGCTAGTAATCAGTTTAATTAATGCTGAATATTTCATTTATTTATTTGTTAACTGAGCAGAACCCGTAATATTCGTAATAAACAATATATTTTTGGGGTGAGGACGCGCGGGGGGAGGTTAGAATATATATATATTAACAAACTTGTAAATGAAGCCTACTTTTTTATTAATGCTAATCTATTAGATATGGTAGCATATTTGAACTTAATTGTTCCATGAATAAGATTAGGCCTTACCAATGCTAATAATCATGACTTATTTATGATCTAATTTAAGTTATTGAAATATATATATAAAACTGCTTCTTTCATAAATATCCCATTTCAGGGCAAAGCTTTCTTCAACAATCGTTCAAAAAAACATTGAAACTGTATTCCACCAGTCTTTCCAATTTTTAGATGGTGGAGAATTTGGAGATTTTCATTCTCGTTTTACCTTTAGCTAATTAGCGGTTTCTGACCAATATGGGATATATAGATAAATTGGATATGCATCAACTTTTAGAAAAAAAAAATCTTAAGTGTCTTGAGAATAATTTTACTTAAACAGGATTCCAGCCACACACAGCTCATGGACATGAAAGATAATGGTACTCTGTATCCAATGAGGGATTTATATATTTGTTTGAAAGTGTATTCATAAATTATTCAGCCACTAATAATGAAGGAAGAAATTAGTTTAAGAAGATTTTTTTGTAGTTTGACGCTAGGCAAAAAATATATATGATTCAATTAAGTTATTTAATATTTTTCTTTTAACATCTTTAGTCAATGATTCCATGCATTTGTATAGCATCCATAATATAAGCGTTATTTTCTTTTTCAATATTACAATTCTACTTCTTTGCATTAAAATAAAAAGCAAATCATGTATGTAAATAAATTGGTTGACAGATTTTGAGCACACTTTTGTAGGGCATGGGTTTTTTTTTTAACTTTATAAATTATAATATGTTAGTCATTAATTTCTATAGATTCTTTTTAATATATATATATATATTTATGCTAGCTATTGAAATTTATAGAAATTTAAGATCTTATAGATGACAATATTTGTTGAAAAATTAACTAACATTTTGCAGATCATATGTATTTGTTATTTAACCTGATGGCATCAGATGTTCAAGATACTAATTGAAATTATATCAAAAACAGCAGTTCAGTTTGTATTTAAGCAGACTTGAAAAACTCACTTTGATATTAAAATTTAAATGTGAATTTTAGTGGTAATTTAACAAAAGTGTCTGAACTATTGTATTTCATTTGATCGCAGCTGGGCTTACGAATAGCTGATGATGTCGAGTTTGACTGTCAGAAGTATGTGCCTTGAAAGTGCTTAGTTGATTTTTTATCAAATATTACTATATATACGACCATAAGTTTCTATCAATTTTGATGAGGGTGTAAATAAATAACATTAATAGATTATATATTTGTATTTTATTTAAATAATTAAAATTTATATATGGTTAATTATTTGAGGAAAAATTTATTTAGACCATAATAGGTTACAATTAAATACATTATAATTCAACTTAAATTCACAAAATATCAAAATAGTATTTGATTTTCCATTAACTATTGATGGATTATCTATTTAATGAATTGATTTTGAATCCCTAGTGAGATTTGTTTAGGAAGAGATTAATTGGTGACAATTCATCTGATTTTTTAATGAATGTAAGATGAAAAAAGTCAAGTTTTATTAAAGAAGGCAGCTTATAATCAAGAAAGAGTTGTATATTGTATGATTGTTACTTGTTGATAAATATTTTATATAAATGTTTATTAGTAATGATCTTTTTGTAATTTATTTTAGAATGTTCCACTTGTTATAAAAAACTCTTTGCTGATTATATAGTTTTCAAATAAAAAATAAAACCATAGCACTATATGATTGAACAATTTTATGAATTTAGTAAGATAAGTCTTACTTTTGATTTATTAGATATATCATATATTTGAAAATATTTCGTATTTTGAATAAAATCTTATTGTTCAAAATTTTCATAAGTTTAAATAGTTGACTAAATTTTTCATCTCCACATTTATCCTAAAAATGATGATACTCAATTTAAATTAAGAACAGGCTTTCAAAAATATTTTGGTTGGAATAATGTAGTGAAAAAAGTTGATTAAAAACTTCAAGTAATTCTATAAGAATTGGGCCAAAACATCAGTATTTATAAAGTTTGCAGGTGAATCTGTTGTTATTGTTCTTTATGTTATAGTACGATATATTAACTATAAATTTTGATTTAATTTGTTCAATAAATAATGTTATGATAAAACATAATAATTGAAATAGATGTGTTTGAAATGGAGTGGACAGTTGTATTAATAAATTTTATATAGATGATAATGTTTGCATCTATTTCAAGTTTTTATAAACATTATATAACTCACAAAATATTAGATTCAAACTTACATGACTTACAGGAAAATAACAATTACTTTAAATAATAATGTAATAAAACATTCCAAATATGTTTTACCTAGCTAATTTATCTATCAGACACAATAATAAGGCAATAATCAAGAAAATTAAACATTTTTTGTTAAAAAATCAATAAAGTAAAAGATTTTATTTTTGCATTAAATTTTGTCAATATATAATTTAGATGTTGACTTTAATTTTGGAAAAATTACTAAGAACTGAGCAGGAGAAGACTCAAAATAATATGGCATTTTTCCTTCCTTCTTAGTATCAGCCTGAATAGATATAATATTTTGAAGATTGTATTGTTAAGATAGTTTTGTTTTCAAACAGTTAAACATGTACATTATCATTTGAATATTATAAATATTAAGGCTAATAAGTAATATATAATAAATAAGTACTATAGCTTGAATTTTCAGACCCAAATAAGATAGATAGAGGCTAATAGTAGTATATCCATATAAGTTTGAAAAATGCTGAAAGTCCATGTAATTTTGATAAACTTGTTTCAAGAGCTAGAAATGGAACTGTATGATAATTAGTTGTTATGTGGATAATAGATAGCATCAGATGATACAGTCAATTGCTGATATGAAGTCAATGTTTAGCAAGCTTTAAAAATTTTGCTTATATGGAGATCTTCTAAACAGAAAGAATAACAACTGCTTTCAATGTTTAACACAAGAATGAAGTAGTAAAAGTGTTGGCAGCACAAAATAATTTAATTTTTTAAAAAAATAATCGTTGCTAAGAATTTACATCTATATTCTGAAATATAATTGGTTCTTTTTTTATATAGTTAGGATGTAAATTGAAATGATTTTTTTAAAAAACCAAAATTATTTTGATGCTTAAAAGTAAATAAATGATTCGTAAAACATATTTATAAAAGCAACATTAATAACATTTATAAAACAGAATATAACAATAAGAAGTGATTTTGTGTAATATTTTGTTATAAGTTATTGATTGGTAGATTATATTTTTAAAAAATATAATATTAAATCTTTCAAATAGATCTCTATGTCATGTTAATTTTATTAAGAATTAAACAAAGTAGCCTTAAAAACATTGGAAAAGATTAGCAAATAATAATATAAGGAGTCTTTGTTCAGAGTAGCTTATTATTTAAGCAAAAAAATTGCTTTTAAATAAAAAGTTTTATATTCTATTTTTTTTCCACCATCCAAACATTATTATAAATTAGCATTTTATTTTTTTCCTGCTGTTAGTTTGATGTGATGTGATGCCCTGTGACTTTTCCTTAAACGGAGTCAGGAATCTCTCAGCAGCTATACCCAGAGAAACCTGTTAGCCACTTTACCTTCCCTTTCCATTCTCCACCCTAAGTTTTCCCATAATCTGCTCCATCCCATTTCCACAACATAATCTTTGTCAATGTCATGACCTTCATACCTAAATCCCCCTTATCTTTTCCCAAACCTAGCATAAAAACCAATAACTCACTTTCTGTATAATCATTTTGTTCATATTTAATCTTCCATAACTTCATTATTTGTACCCTTTGATTAGTGCATTGATAGAGCAACGACCTCTCAAATCTGTCAATTCCAATGTTCGAACTTGTTATAAATTCCCCAACTAAATCCTGGATTATTATTATTAAAATTTTTATTCTCAGAGATAATCTTTACAGAAATTAAACCTACCCTATGCTCTTCTATATAAAAAAATTAGAATCTTTATTATTTTCTTTTCAGATATACATACATTGGGGACGAAAATTATTTATTTTACTTACAATAACTAACTATTCATGGTAAATCAACTAAAAGGCTACTATAAAGAAAAGTAGAAAATATCTATCCTGACTATAATGCTTATAAAAACGGACACATATTAATTATATAGAATTACAGTAATGATAATCCCAATTATCTCCTATTACCAATGTTACTCAACAGATATTTAATATGTATTTTTTCAGGTATTTCAAAAGCTGTTTAAAATAATATTTTCGTAATGTTGTAAAAAAAAAGAATATGTTTAAGAGAGTTAATAATGGTTATTTCTTTGTTAAGCTGCATAAATATTGAACTCTTACTAATAAAACAAAATATATTTTTTAACATCTTTGTAACAAGAATTTATGAGATTTTCAATAAATAAGTTTTTTGAAAAACAAGTCCTCTTCAAAAAAAAAAAAAGGGAGTATTAAATCTAGATTTAGCAACAGCAAATATTTATTATACCCATTGTGATTTGATAAAAGCTAATTAAAAAATTCTTCAATTGCTTTTTTTACGGAAATAGATTTGGCAGACGATTTTCATTGATCTTTGATTGAATAAATATTAATGTGAAATCAATGAATAAGTCATAATCCTTAAACAACATTCTTAATTTATATTAAATGTCAATTGAGCTATATATAAGCTTATTATAAGAAGCTTGTAATATTTGCTGGAAAGTATCATGCATTATTGAGATAATGCTCGTACGATCTTTCCGCATTTCTTTTAATCGCTTTATATTTTTAATAATCAAATATAAATGACATCTAACTGATTAAGATGAATGACTAAGCATACTTCTGCAGGTGATTTGTAATTTCTGCATAATATTTTAATTATTTCTTCAAGTTTCTTATCCAGAAATAAGTAATAATAGAAAAAAAAAATCAATAAAGATTTTTATTTAAGAATTACTCATATTTTCTTTTAATATTTTTTTCCAAAAGCTCACATTTCAAATTTAAATCTATGATTAATTTTTATTCATGATTTCTTCATTTATATTAATAATTTAGTCACTCTATTATAATCTTAAACTAATTTAGTCAACATTTATTGTCCTAGTTTTGAGCAATCGTAAAGTGATAGATTCAAGAGCTGTAAATCAAATTTCATTTTGTCTCTTCCGATGTTTTAACATCACATTAACTTCTGGGCAACTAATCATTTAATTATTTTTATTTACTATTAACATTTATTTTCTCTCTTTCTTTTAAAAACCTGTATATTTAAATTGCTTCCTTATTATCATTAATTATTTTTTTGTTTTTGTAACCCATCCTCCTAATTATATTATTTACAAAAACAATAACATACTTTTCAAAACCCAGATCATTTAAATATTATTTACTTATTTTTATTCCATTTATTTCCTATTTTAAATCACAAAATATTTTCAATAAAAGGATTATTGAATAATTATTTAGATGGAATCATAGTTGCCATAAAAAGAATATATGACATTATTACTCTAGGAGAGCACCAGACCTTCCAGAATCGTGTCTGGAATCTAAAGATCACAAGGTGGACGCTCTACCTACTAAGCCGTTGCCACAATATATTTTTATCGTGTTGCATGTTTTAGTGTACTGTGTAGTAATATTTACTGAGGCTATAACCTCGATAATATGCGTGTAAAATGCGATAGTAGGGACCTCTACAGGTGTTTTAACCACAAGCTTATGCTATGGAAGAAAAATATTCTTAAGAACTGAACGATAATTTGAATATATGTTATCATTTTCCAAAGATTGGCATCTAAAATGCTTAAGAGTTAAATACTTTATCTTATTTGTAAAATCATGCAAAACAGTACCTCACATTTACCCATCCAATAAACATCAAAATAAACATTTACCCATCCATCCTCTCTTTAATATTTGACTGCAATTAACTGTTCTCCAACAATTTTAAATTAATATTTTTCTTTTGTTAAGTCATTTGTAAAAGTTTGATAATGAATTTAGTGAATATATATGCACATGTAAAGTATAATATCTCATATAACTCATTTTATATTTTTTAAATATCAATATTAAGATTCTACTTTTTCATCGGTCTAATTACATTATTATCATCTCTTAATTTTAGATGTTTAACTTTGCAAATAATTTATCTATTTCTTTACCGATTTCTTTAAAATATTTATAATAATTTTATTACTTTCTATATATTTTCAGTTGTTCATTGGTTTGCTTACTTTATTTAAAATGTGCTACATTTCAAGTGATGTTATTAATATAATATGAGTACATTGTTTTCACAATTTTTTAAATTATTATAGATGTTTTCAGTACAAGTCATCCATAGTTTTATAATATTATTTCTGTTTTTACTCACTATAATATTTTATTCTCACACCATAGATGATGTTATATTTTTGTATTTTTTTAAAATTCATTGTTAGATTTTCATCTGTTGTTATTAATTTTTTTCATATAACTTTATATAATATTGAATTTGCAGTTTCAGTAAAAGAGTTACCATGTTTATGTTTTATTGCACATAATGTGTTTTTTTTTTTTTTTCTATCTATTTAGCTGTTCTTAATAATAAAATAGATCTATTTTCTTATTGCTGCATTTAAAAGTTTCATATTTTAAAGCGATCTCTAAGTTCTAATTTAATTTCATTTAAATATTTGTAATGTTAGTATTGTAACTGTTTTTATTTGTTTTAAATAGCTTTTATCTTCTCATCTTACATTCACTTATTGAATATAATTTCTTGTACTAAATCTACTTAGCACATTCCAAATTGCAATTATTTATTGAATGTGTGCATTGATGGTTTAGATAACTTAAATACTAAAAAGGTATCATAAGGGAAATTGTAGAGTTTCTAATCAGAAGATAGATTCACTAGAGCTTTATTAAATCCTTTATTTTTTTTTTTTTTACTGCAACTATAGATTTGAAAATTATGTTTTAATTATGTAGTTCATGGTTTGCATTTGTCCACATTTACATGGAGCATTGTCTGTTAAATTCTGAAGTGAGCACAGCACCTTCATAGAGTGTCGTTAATCTCCTGACAACATTGCATTTACATTTACAAATATCAAATGTTGCGACTTTAGTTGTTAAATATGGAATAAAAATATAGTTGAAATCTTATAAGAGGTCTATTTTTAAACTTCAATTGTTTAGTTAAAATGAGCTAATGACAAATGTGAGTCAAATTCTGTTCTCATATGTGACAATAATATAAAAAAATGGGGCGCTCTAGAGAAGGAATAAGTAATTGAGAATATAAAAGTTTGTGTGGGTTTCCCAAATGGAGTCCAGTGTTATCTATAAAATGTCCAGGTGCTAAAGAAGCCATCCATAAAATGCTTACATTAACCCCAAATAATGACATATTTTCAAGGAGGTTATTCCTACAATTTATTTTAAAGCTAAATTTTAGAAAAAATAAGAATAAATCAAGCTATATTCCAGGATTACTCCTAAGTAATATGCTATAGGATTGTGTTTCAATTAGTTATTACAAGCGATTGAAATGTTTTCCTATTGCTTAGATAAACCTTGAACATAATACTATATTTATGAATTAAAACAAGATTCCGGTCATTAAAAATAAATTCAAATAGTTTTTAACTTTGGGAAGAAACTTTTATATTGTTGAAAAGGTCACTTTTGTAAAGTTAAAGCAAAATCATCAGGGTGATTGAATTTCCTGAATTTTTTAGCTGGAAGATCGGTCATTAATATTAAGCTTCTGTAATATTTTATATCCATCACTGCAATTATTCAGTGTCTGTTGAACTTTTCTGTTAAGTATTTTGCCAAGCAAAGTAATGGGATTTTAAACATTTTTAGAAAACCATTTTTTCAAAACAAATTGTAAGCTAAGATTAGATCAATAAAAAGTAGCATGAGTTTTTAATTTATTTTAAATATAAATTTCAGAGTGAATCTGAAAGATAACATCTTTGTGACTGAAATCTATTCCCTCTTAACTCTCTTAAAGTAAATAGTTCTCAATTATTGGAAATATTTTTGTTAATATGATTTTTTCAAACAACTTGAAGGAATGCATAATCATGGCATTGGACAATAAATTTTTAGATCCTTGTTATATTTTAATACTGCTTTAGTTTTACTATTACGCGCAGAATTTTTGAAATAGTTATTGTATTAATAATATTGCTGAATAGCTAACCATGTTTTGGCTTTAGGTTCTAAATTTTGTAGAAACTCTGGAAGTAGGCTATTTATTCTTGAAGCTTTCCTACTTTAAGATAATCAAAAGTAATTTCGGTTTACAAATATTTGCAGAAAGATTATAATGTTCAAACATTATTTACATAAAAAGTCAATTGCAATTGTAAGTCATCTTAGTTAAATCCAAAGTTAAAGGATTTTTAAGGCCATAATTTATTTCTGCCTCTAGTAGAAAAAATACATTTATATCCACTTACCATTATTTTCTGCACTTGTAATAGCTTTGACTTAAAAAATACTCAATCAATATCTTAGGCAAAAATTATCAAGCTTCTGAGAAAAAAAATCAGGATAAATTTATTTGAAGTTAATCGTCTAGATAAACAGCAACAAACATATCCTATTAATGAATAATATTTTTGTAGAGTAATTTTCACTACATCACTCTTATTCAAGGTAGAAACTGGTTTCTATCTACTTTTAATATCTTGTAGAGAATATAATCGTAAACATATAATTAAAGACATGCGAAAAAGATCTATACTAAACAGTGGTAAAGATATGTGTAAAAGATTATCATCTGGGCCAACTGATGAGTGCTGGTTTAGTTCAAAATGTGCATCTTGGGGATTAAAGATCTTTTTCAAATGTACAACCATCTACAAGGTGTTAAAAGTGGATAGAAACCAATACCTACCATGCATAAAAATGGTGTAGTGAAAATTACACTACAGAAATATTATTTATAATCTTTATTTTGACGGACTAATAAAAAATATTCAGATATTCTATTGTTTCTAGCATGTTGATCAGCAATTTCGCTATTTTTTCTAGCAATTGAATAATAAGATAATAATAGTAATATGAAACAAGAGTACATGGAATAGACATTGCAAATTGATTTGCTTGATTAGATTTTAGTGAAAGTTCAAAAACTCTTTAATTAATAGAAAACTAATTTGTATTCATATATCTATGCTCTAGTTTTAAGCTTAAAAAACCTTTTCTATTAAAGAAAATACCCCCCCCCCGTTTATTATTAACTATAAAATAAATGTGATTATATAGAACACTGTAAAAAGTAATATCAAGCTATTTCTTATGGGAAAAAGTCTCACATTTTATGCTAGAAATTGATTAAAATATTAAAAAAAGGTTCAGTAATATTTAATTTAAAAATTTATAGAAAGGATGAAGATTTATAATCATTTTAATGATTTTCAAAATTATATTTGTCTTCAGTAGCTTATAATGGGTTGATTTGTTAGATATTAAAATATTCAGTTGTGCTTGTTTTCTAATGTGCTTACTGTTTTATTTAGCATTATGTTTGTAATTTTGGCTTCAAACCTTCTTAGTTTCTATAAAACCATGTCAAGAAATGTTACTTCTTGACATTAATTGATTTTTAAAAGCTTTGGTATCTCATTTTAAATAAATAAATTGTGGTAGATTCTAACATTAATTGATGATACAGATTTTGACATTGGTATTCCAGACAATTAATTACTAATGATCTGACCATTATAAAACTCAAGAAGGATATATTCCTTTTTTTTTTACACAATTAAGAAATTTTATTAACTTTCTACTAGAAATTCTTTATCATATTTATCTGTATAGATGTGTACACAGTACTATCTTTTATGCATTAAAGTTTCAAAAATTTACTATTTTTTTTTCACAAAAGTTTATATACATATACATTAAATTATCATAATTTAATATACATATAATTAAGTAAAGCAAATCACTATTCTTTATTATTTAAATAAATACTGCTCTGCACATTAGTAAAAATTCAAGAACAGTATGGATCCATTTATTTGTTAAGCCTTTGATATTTATAATTTTATCCTTTGACAATATTAGTGTAAATTCAGAGTAAATTCAATATATCAGTGAGATAAATAATATAACACATTAATTCTATAAGAAAGTAGACAGAATCTCACTTTCAACAACCTTATTTTAATATACTAAATTCAATGTGAATTTTTATCAGTGATGATAAGAGTTATAATCACAAAAATAGTAAAGAATGGATATAGCTATTCTATTTTTAATTCTTTGCTAATGTCAAAATATTATTTAATAATAGCCTGAGGAAAAGTGGTTTACTCTTAATTACATATACATTAAGCTACTCTAATTTTATATTAAAAATTAATAACTTCTGTTAATAAATGTCAAATAAGGTTATTAAAAGTGAGATATTGACTCCATTATGGTATAATTAATTATTACTTTAATAATTATTAATATCTTATTTTTATATGGAATATATATATATATATATATATATTAAATTTAATCTGAATCTCTACCAATACATGAATCCATTACATTATTGATCAAAACTAACTTATACAGTGTTATTTATTTATAGCCTAAAAATGGTTTACTCTCCCTAATTTTATATATATATATATATATAAAATTAGGGAGATATATTTTATATATTTTCTATATATATATATATATATATATATATATATAATAGAAAATATATAAAATGGTTCTGTTCAAGCCTAATTGGGCAATTAAAATATAACAATCAAATATTCATTATATTTTTATAATGAATCCCTACCAAATTGCAATTGCTAGATACAACCTATATCTAAAAATCATTAACATGCATAGTCACAAAAAAGTTAAATACATAATCTTTCATGCAACAAAAGAAAATTTAATAATATTATTATTTTTTCAAATATCTCATATTCTTTAAATCAAGTAATGTTTCTATTGTAATAGCCAGAGTATAAATCATACTAAATCTTTTATTCAATACACACCCAATTAATAAAATCGATCAAGGAAGACTCAAGTTGATCATTGACATATTTTTTTGGAAACAAATCAAAATTAAAACATAGCTAATATTGAATTTGCTAGACATCAGTGGGTCCAACGATAAGTACTTTTGCTTGGCAATGAAAATAAAATTCAATAAATCGATAGTTTCTTTGCTAATGTGGTGTAATATGGAATGTATGATTAAATATTTTAGTAATAAAATAAATTGTGTAATAATACAATTTGTATAATAGAATAATTTGTGTAATAGGTAAATCAAATAATGCCCAGATTAATAATAAAAATATAAATTTATTAAGATAACATCGACTCATTGACTAATTAAGATAAATAACACAACTTTAATTTTAATAATTGTAATCTAACAAAATTCATTATATATGTATAACCCATCTCTTCCAGATCTATATCTGAAGATCATTAATATGCATAGTCACAAAAGGGTTAAATATATCTTTCACACAATATAAGAAAATTTAATATTATTATTATTTTTTAAATGTCTTCTATTTTTTAAATCAAGTAATGATTTTATTATAATAGTTGTCTTATACATTTAAACTAAATTTTAAATATTAGCTATGTTTTAATTTTGATTTGTTTTCCAAAACATATGTCGATGATCAACTTAACTTTTACTTACTTGATTTTATTAGTTGGATGTATATCAAATAATACGTAGACTGCATTAAAAATTAAAATTATTAAAATAAAGTAAAATGAGATGGATATTAATCATGTATCACTATTATTATTATAATTATTAATGATAAGTGAAAGTTATTTGAGCAGATAATCTAGAAAAAAATATTTATTAGCATTTGTTACCCAATTTATGATTTCATTTAGCATTTCATTCTCCCATGGTGTCTTTTTTGACATTCTTATGATGACAAGCACAGACATAGGATTTATTAGGTATTTTAATTATTAGATAATATCCAACTATTTCTTTTATAATTATTGCAATCCTGGAAAATCCAACAATTTGATGGCTTCAGGCAAACAGCATAGCATTTGTTATCATTTTCATCTATTTATAAAGATATAACTGGAGGAGAGTTTATGTTGCCTCCACTTCTTATGTGATCTTTATTTACAGTATATTATAATTTTATCACAAATCCACAATAGTTGATAAAAGTAGATAAAATAAAACAAAAAATTTGAAGAAAAGAAAGTATATGTGTTTTTTTTCTGAGCTTGTAGTAAATAAATATTAATAATTATTTACTTAATAGTAATTTTGCCCTTGCCCAATTAATAAAAATAAAATATAGTGTGCACATGTTAACTATATGGTAAAAAAATAAGAATAAAATTATAATCAGCACTTTATTTACTTTTTTTTAATTTTTGGAAAAAAGAATGATGAAATTTAGACAGTATCAAAGGTATAAGGGGTGGGCCCCTAGAATATATATATATATATATATATATATATATATATATATATATATATATATATATATATATATATATATATATATATATATATATATATATATATATATATATATATATATAAAGTTGTGAAAACAGCCCATGCTTATTTGACATAAAGAATCTTCAATTTGCTATCAAGGCAAACTTTTATTAATAAAACAGATAGATACCTATCTTTATCTATGATATAAGATGATTGTAAAGGCATTAAATATTGGCACTTGACAGAAGTTTAAATATACCCCATTAAACAAGCAAATAAAATGTATTTTGAAAGCAAACTAAGTTATTCTTAACTTTCAAATTGCACTGAAACTAATTGATATTAAGATAACAAAACTGGTATTTGTTGTCAAGCATTGGTGGTCGAGAGGTCAGCGACAGCTGCTTTACAAGCAGTTGTCCCAGGTTAGCAGGTTCACTTCCCAGCTGATGCTATGACACAAGAGAAGAAAAAAAAGTGGTATTTGTTTAAAGCTAGATTGATTTCTAAAGTTGTAAGTAAAAAAAGAGCTCAAATTGTAATTTTAAAAATGTATTTAAATTTGGAATTTAAATATATACTTTTATATAGTTTAAATTTATTAATTATTTGAATGACAAATGCATATATGTATTTATAAATAAGAATGATATTAATATAGATAGAATACCCTGATTTGAAAACGCTTAAATTTAAATTTTTTTAACATTCTATTACTTTTAGGACAATTATCATGAGAAAACATATATATATATAAAGAGTTTAGTTTTCATAATCTACTTATTTATAAAAAGTTAACTTGTTTAAAATGAAGTCAACTATATTTTTTGGGTGCTATGTGAATACCTCTAATATGTATTGATTTTCAAATGTCTACTACTTAAAGAAGTAAAACGTTTGCATTTCTATATTAAAAATATATTCTAAAAACAATAAAATCACTATAACAATAAAAGTTTCTAATATTCAATAAACTTTTACATCAGTCACAATATGGAAAACATGTGGCAAAGTCCATACTTTCTGTAGCATTTTTTTTTAATGAAAAAGTTAAATTGTTATAAAATCAGTCAGTTTATTTATACTATCTGTGAAAGTTTTAATACCTGAACATTTTTATATGTGTGTATAAATATCTCATAGATTATTTTTTGTTGTAAATCGATATGGATTACTCAATAATTTAATCAAAGATTACAGTTATGTGACAGGAATTGCATGCTGAGGTAATAAAACATAAAAAACAACAACTTTATATTGTCAAAATGTTTACCAAAATGCAGAAAAGCTGTATTTTTGATAAGCAGAGAATACATATATTAGAGATTATTTATCTTTTTCACATGTATATGTTCTTATGTATTTGTTGTATAAGATGAATTAGATGACAAAAGGAAGCTTGAAAGTGTGGGTACGATTCCCCTCTAATTACATCTAGATTAAAATTATGTATAATATATTTGTATTTAAATGTTACATATTCGCCTGTATTCTGTTTATCCCTCTTCTGTGTATTTAAATGGGCTTAAGGTCAAAATGCCTTACAATCAACATGGTTATGATGACTAAATTGGAAAACAAAGAATTTGAACATGCCATTACCAATTTTGAATGATATGGACACTGAAGAGTTGGAGAGTTGAGAGGATTGAAGCCTGTCTATTAAAGTTTAAAGATGTTCTATTTTAATATAAACTGAGCACTGATTATATACATGTGTGAAAGATGATGATGTGGACCAACTGATAAGTGCTGTTTCAGCACAAAATATATATATTGGAGATCATTTATCTTTTTCACATGTATGTGGACATGTGCATTGGTTGTTTAAAATGGAGTGGATGACTGAACTTAAAAGTCTGAGCTCAAATCCACTCTTATTAATCTAGGAATAGAAAATAAAGAATTTACTTTAATTTCATTACTTTTTAATTAATAATATTCATGTTAACACAATTGAAATACTATAAGAAACAAAAATTCTTCTCAAGTAAATGTAAACAAAAGATTTTCAAAACTTTGTAGTCTGAAAAAGCTCAATAACTAAGAGTTCATAATAGAATCAGAACAGGAACAAAAATTGACATTCTTAGATATTCTTGTGACAAGACACCCTCATGGCAAAATCAAAACTATGGTTTAAGGAAAACCCATACATACAAAAAAAATACTTAATCTATACATTCAATCACCCCAAAAACACAAAACATGGAGTCATATTATTAGTATGGAACACAGCAAAAGAAGTTTGCTGCAAAAGTACAGATTTGCAAAAAAGAAAAGATTTGTATAGAACAAACTCTTATATATGGTTATCCATCAGTGGTTATTAAATAATCCTTAAATATATAACAAAAAGAACAATTAAAATAAAGTGATTATTGATACTGCAATGTATCCATACATGTCAAAAATGGCAGACAAATTAAGAAAACTCTGCAATCAGTATAACATTAGAACAGCTTTCTAGAGCCTACCACTCTATGAGGAATTTTAACATTTATCAAAGCTTAAACTAGAAGTACTGAAAAGAAATATATATATATTATAACGATTGAAATGAAAGTGAAGATCAAATCTAACCGCAAAAACAAAATCTGTAACTACCAGGGCGCCATCTAGGCATTTGAGCCTAGAAAAATTTATAAAGTAGGCAGATATGCGCTGTTAAGATTCCACTTTATTTAAATATTCCGATCGTTAGCCCAAGTCACTAGCTCAGCGGAGACGCAGAGATAAAAATCTATATCTTAATTTATATCTTAAATATCAATAAATAAAAGCCACTGCCAGAAATTAACACATAAAAATATTTATTTACGCACATATAAAATAACATTTAAATTTTGAGGAATAAGTTTAACATTTTAGATTTTTATATTAACTTTTAATTTTACATTTAACTAAGTTTCAATGAGTTTAATATTTTATTTAGATAGTCAAGTATGAATAGACTACATAGATCTGCATTTGAAAAGAAAATATTCTTCCCTGATTTAACCTTAGGCAACAAATTTCGCAATCAACTGGCGCCAATCCATCTGATACATTCATGTATTCAATGTAGCATGATACGACAACACAAAATACTATACTGTCAGGAATGGACATCTGAACAGTAAGTAGAATTAGAGAAGACATTGACTCTCCACCAACAGGAATGTTACATCTGTTGGCAAGTAGAACAATAAACAAAAAACTCCATAGGAATGGACTGCGGTCTTCTGCCGACTTACAAACCCATCCATAGGCAAACAGAAGGTGTGTGGCGTATATATGCAATTCTGCCTGAAGCGGATCTCATACTACATCTACTAATTACACAAATATATCCAATCCATTGAGCCAATTCAACTACGAAACGAATAACCTAAGATTACCCTCCCTTAATATAACTTTACAAAACTATATAGCCATTCACGCCCGACTTAAATTTAACATTTAGATACGTTCACACAAATGCATTTTATAAAATTTGTTTTAAAATGTTGAGTACAGATCAGCTGCACAGATTCCACGGTCAAAAACATTCCAAATTAAACACAACCGATCAAAATACAAAGTCATCAATAAACGTCACTTGCATAGGGAATATACAAATCCCATTAGCATTCATCGTAAGATGCTTGCAGTGATATCATTGACATATATTCTAATCGAATGTGAAAACCACAACATTATCAACCGCTAACGAATCTATGCAACGTCTATACCCAACCTTAAATTCCCTCATTTAAAATTTAAACAACAAATAATTTATACAATAAGAGAAAAAAAAAATGGAAATGATTTTTATCAATCGGAAAACATATAAAATTAAACATTATTAATTGATTTTAAACTTAAAAGTCAGATAGAAGTTCATAAGCTTGAACGAAAGTTCTTAGTTATTTTTAAATTTAGAGTTCATGTCAATATAGCTTACAGTAGAAGAGTCCAGGTTCCTGTTTTTTAATTCCCGCGACGTCTCCATTGGAAGATAATGTTCTGGAGGTAGCATTAGCTGGTTCCATTCTTGTATCACAGTCTTTTCATTTTATATTTTTTTTAAAACAAAAAAAAATGAGAGAGAACGGCAAGTGTGTCTTACCGTTCTCATCAAATCAAGTCCGAAAAAACTGTCTGGAACTCAATATTTCTCTTTTTATAGTAAATCTCCAGATTGAATGAACAAAGACGTCACTAATCCAAATTTTCGTTCGGGTCCGGGCTGAGGCTTGGTGCTTCCATTGGTCAAGCTAATTTCTTTTTATTTTCTTATCTATCTTTCATCAGATCATTTTAATTATACAAGAGCCCAAAGCTAGCTTGCTTTTCAAACAACTTATAAACAATCATTTCCATTTACAGATTACATTAATTAATACCTGTTTTTATTTTTAAATCTTGTACTTTTTTATAAAAAAAAGTAGGTTCAAATACTTATTTGTTTTTTTTTTAAAAAAATATTTTTAAAGTTTGGCCTCTGTGCGAATGTATATACGTTTAACAAACATTTTAATTTTAGCGTTTAGTTTTTTTTTTACTTTTATTTGCGAACTTTTAAGTTTTTATTTTAAATTAATGTAACGACATATTTATATATCGTTACAATATATATATATAAAATGCCATGCAAATGTGAAAGAATGTATATTGATGGGACTTGCTATCACATTGAAAAGCACTTGTAAGAGCACACATTAATGATTAGAAGAGAGAAAACATGTGTTTAAGGTAGCAGATCATGTATGTACCATTGAACATATGTTCAATTGGAAAATTATAAAAATATTGGATAGAAAAGGTACAAAGAAGAAAATTTAAAAAAACTGCTAACATGTCAATGGCAAATAATCTCACAAGTCAATCTAGTGTGATTATATATAATGTATATAAATCACTAATCAACTTTGCTCTTAGGAAAAAGTGGATAAATAAAACGGAACCTCATAGATAAGTATTTGAAATTTCTATAACTGTTGCATTTGGCAGGATAGCTTACCTTAAAATTCAATATTCAAAAAACTAAGGGCTCATGTTCAATTCTCATGCTGATACTGTCACTGGTCTGGCCAGCAACACTTAAAGAAGTGTAGAGGATAATATCTCGTGAAACATTGTGCATATACTATATGCTATTATTAACAGTTGAATTTATTTGTAATAATTAAATAGAGTTAAATTTTTCTAAAGGAATTCAACACTTATATTAGATGATGTATGTAGTCCAATATATAAATACAACTAAAATACCATCATCACAAATCTTCAGGAAACACTAAATAATTTTCATGTCATATTTGTTTGACACTTTTGATTTAGTTGTAAAAAAATATCATTTTTTTCAGGGACCATAATTAAAGAATTGATTGAGCAAATCAATTATTAATTTTTTTTATATTATTAAAAATAGAATAAAGAATAAAATAGCTTTTGTAAATGCATTATATAACTGTGATCAAACTTATCTTTTTCTATAAATTATTTTAATATAAGATCTAAGAACACTGTATGACAAAAATTTTAGGCCTGTAAGAATATACTTTAACACCAGTGGTTGTGTCTATATCATATTAAAATTAAATTTTACTTTTAGCAATCAGTACATTGATACTAATCTGATTTAATCCAGATTAATACAGGTCCTTACTCTCCAGTTAAAAATAAGTAAGGTATCCATTTCCTGAGCAATATTAAATGATTAGCTTATTTGTTCATTGACTGATATAATCTGAAGAAATTTCTAAGTTTGCTTTGTGAAGTGAAACAATTTTCCAAGATTCATTTTCATCAACTAGGCATTTGTATTAAAATGTCTAATCACGACATCTTAGTAAGATTTTGAAAATAAAACAAATTGCTTGTAAAACCATATTAGTGTCTTATATTACATCAACAAATATATTTTTTACATTACAATTAATCACCATTAGATAGTAAAGTCTCTCTTTCTACTGTATAACAATTTTCTTTTTTGGCATCATTGGGAATGATTAATTGATTACAACAAATTATTATAAATTGAAGAAAAAGGGTTAAGATACTTAAGCATCTCAGTTGGATAGAAGCTAGGGAGCTTCTATGGTTTTTTGTAGGTTACTAGTTATAGCAATTATTAAAGAAGCAAAAAAAAAAGGAAACCAGAATTCTTTTAGTTTAGTTTTATTTAATGTTTATTTACAAAAAAAAAAAAAGTTTTCTAAAAAAAAAAAGATTTAACGTCGTCGCTAAAAGAAAATATTATTGCTATGTTTTTCTGATGAAATTATAGTAATAACATAGTAAAAGTAAACTATAATTATTAGATAAGTTTAATAGTCATTAGGAAATCCCCCTTCTGCATATGTGCTGAATGAAATTATAACGTTTTGAGGAAAGTTTTTTTTCTAAACACAAGATAAGGTCTTTTGAAAAGGTAGTATGAATCCATCTTATCTTTTTTACCTAAATGTATATGTATAGGCAAATCTTAAGCAGCATTTAGAAATAAAAGTGTGGATGTCTTAAACACTCAGGGCACTTTAATAAATAAATAACTTGTTATAGATAATAAGTTTAGTAACAAATATGAACCATAAAATAATATGAGTAAAACTAAAACTTTAAAAATAGATAATATAAAATAATAGAATGATCAATTGTGTATTTGAGCACAATAATTATCTTCTATTTAGCAGCTTAAAATCACATGACACCTTTAGCTTTGAATCCATTATTTAATCCTGCATTAATTTATGACATGACTAAAAATGTGTCAGTTGGAAAGGAAATTAATACAATCATTGTTAATACTTTTAAGTGTTTAGGAAGCTGTTTGGATGATAATAAGAGAAGTGATATATACATTAATATGAAAATGGTTAAACAAGATTTAATAAAATATTTTAGAGAATTAAAATTAAAAAAAACCCACTTTAATATTTAATTTAAAAACTTCTTTTTGCATTACAGAATTATCAGTTTTAGTCTAATAATAAGAAAAATTAAATAAAAAAAGGACAGATAAGGTTAAGATTATTGATTATTATGGGAAAATGAATATAAATAGAGAATTATCAAGAAATTAAGGAAAAGAACTTCATTTAGCATGTTTTTAAAAATAAAGAAGAGAAAAATATATTAAAATAAATGTAAAGAGTACAAAGAAAAAAGAGAAAGAGTGAGAGAAGAAATTAAAAAAAAAATACCGAATCATTTTAATAATCTGGTAAAATGAAAATATCCGCAGAAAGATTTGAATGCTTGAATAGTATAATAAAAATAAAAATAGAAAAAAAATAGAAAAATAGACTAAGAATGACATTTAGTTTTAAAATGTTATTGTGCCATAATATATTGATTAACCAGAGTAGCAGCATTAAATATCTCTTTAAAGTATAACTTTTTTATAACACTGTTAAGAAATATTGCAGAAGGAGCCACCATTATTTTTATTAAAACCTACATTGCATTTATTAAGAGTTGTCCCCATTACTGAGTGAAATTGGATGATTATCTACTGCACTGACTTTATTTTTTTTTTAAAAAAGAGCTTAATTTATAATTGTTTAGCTCTGTAATTGCCAACTGCAAACAGAAACTGAACTACAAACATGAGAACATATGTATGAGCAAAGAACTCTCCCAAGGGATTGTAATGATCATATCATGAATATTTTCTAACTTGTAACTGTGTAATACTCAGTTATAAATACCCACTAGCTTAAGGTTGTAGCTAATATTGACTATAAATATAATTTTAGCATCATGCTTTTGGTTAGATTAAGTTCCTGATAACTATCACAATAAATAAATAATATATGGGATATATGAACACAGAATTTCACGCGACCCACCACTCTCCACTCTATCTCATAACACTGATACAGTTGAGGAATATATATGTTGAAAAGATAAATAATCATCAATATATGTATTTCATGCTCAATCAGCAATCATCAGTTGGTCCAGATTATTATCTCTGCACATATATGCTATAAGTGCTTATATATATATTGGCATAGCCAATCATCATACTTTAATGGACAAGTTTTAATCTACTCCAAATCTTCAACCATCCATCCAATTGAAAATCTGATGATTGAATGTTCAAAGGCCACTCCAGGCCGAGATTCTTGTCACACCCATGTTGACCTAAAGTCAATCTGACTCCTCATGTACAAGACATAATCCATTTAATACATATACAAGGGTAGCCTTTGAATATTCCATCATCAGATTTTCAATTGGATGGACTGTTGAAGAGTTGCAGCATGGAGTAGATTGAAGCCTGTCCATTAAAGTATAAAGATTGGCTATCTTAATATATATCTGAGCACTTATAGCATATATGTGTGGAGATGATAATCTGGACCAACTTATGATTGCTGGTTTAGCATGAAATACATACATTGGTGATTATTTATCTTTTCAACATATATGTGTTCATGTGTATCAGTGTTATAAGATAGAATGGAGAGTGGTGGGTCATGTGAAAGTCTGTGCTCATATACCTTACATATATAGACACAGGTATATAATAAGCCTGTGTTTCAGTTATTACATAGTTGAGCTGTCTGCCCATCCTTTGTATATGAATTAAATGGATTATGTCCTGTACATGAGGGGTCAGATTGACTTTGGGTCAACATGATGTGATAAGAATCTCAGCCTCAGGGTGGCCTTTGAACATTCCATCATCAAATTTTCAATTGAATGAACGGTTGAAGAATTGGAGTGTGGAGTAGATTAAAGCCTGTCCATTAAAGTATGAAGATTGGCTATCTTAATATTTCTGAGCAATTATAGCATATATGTGTAAAGATGATAATCTGGACCAATTGATGATTGCTGGTTTAGCATGAAATACGTTTATTGGTGATTATTTATCTTTTCAAAATGTATGTGTTCAAGTGTATCAGATATTATGAGATAGAGTGGAGAGTGATGGGTCGTGTGAAAGTCTGTGCTTATATACCCTATATATTACATATATAGACACAGGTATATAATAAGCCTGTGTTTCAGTTGATAAATAAATAAGTAATCGAATGGCTTTATTGCTAGAAAATTATTAATAAGTTAGGGCACAGCAAATGACAAACGTGGGTTCGATTCTTGGATTTTAAACTCCAGAGTCTGCAATCCTATATTATAGTTAACTTCTGCTAAAATGTGCTGTTATTAATATTTAACTTCTATATATTATTATAAAAGTTTCATATATTTATATTAAAGAAAATGTGCAGCAAGTAGATAATAAAATTGTTAGCATTTATAGGATTAATTTAATTATAGTAATTACTTTAATTTATGCGTTTATTAATAGGATAATTTTTTAAATAAAGAACTACATTCCGATATTAATAGCTATTAATTGAATGCTTAACTTATAAAACGAAAAGGGCTTTCATGAATAAATAATTATGCAAACATTTTTTCTTCTAAACTAATCTAAAAAAAGTATTTCTATCAAATAGATCTCTACTTGCTTAATTCGTTTATTTATTTACTCATGTGCCTATGTAATAAACTATTATTCTATCCGTACACACACTTGCTCTTATATATAAAATTAATTCAACTGCAAATATATGTTTTAGATTTTTGGTTATTAATTAATATTTTTTTTACTTTTAACAATCGATTCCCATAAATATCATACACACCTACTAATGTGAGCTCAGTTGGTAATGATCGAGTCATTTTTAAAATTTCATATGTCAAATGCGTTAACCGGGAAGCGAACGCGGGCCAGCTGCTTGGAAGGCAGCTATGCTAACCACTAGACCATTAACGCTTGACGATTTATATCGTATTTACTCTGATTTAATTCTTGACGCATCTATTTTTTATTAATTATACATATATATGTAAACTACATTTAACCTTATTAAGACATTCAAAAAATTTGTTAATGACTTATAGCTGATAACGTCGAGATGTTTGTGAGGAACCATTACAATGTCTACAATTATATATTGAAGTATAAGAGCATTGGTTGTTTTTCATAGAAACAGAAGATTGTACTTATGAGTAGAACAGAGTTAGGAGTTTAAAAGAAAGAAAATTGTTGTGTAAGCTATATAAAGACCGAACGATAATTGATTTTTGATAAAATTTATATCTAAGGTTAAAAGAAATACCTACTAATTTAATATTTTTTTACAAGGTATTTATGTAAATAAATGTTTGGTAAAAATATGTTTAAGATAGTATATTTACAGAAATTGGTTGCTTTGCTTTTTTAAAAAGAAATGGACACTTTAAAAATGTATATAATGCATCATACATTATTAACAGTGGAAATCTTTATTGATTTCATCCTTTTCAGTTAAAACTGGTTTAGTTTTTCTGAAATGTAGTGGTTTTTGTTTAAGATTTAGAGATTTATAGAAATATTTTGTTTTGCTCCCTTTTAAAGCCTATTTCTTTTTTTAAAATAGTTTTCCTATTTAATATTAACATCTTTTTTACTTTCTTTGTTTTTAATAGCACATTTATATTATCTGCATCCTTTTTTCTTCTCTTCTCTTTTACACTTTTAATAATTTACACTTTTCTATTACTATTATTCTTCTGAATATTCTCACCTAAAACACTATTTGCCACTTTTTCTTCTTCACCACATATATTCATTCCTAATCAATTCTTCCATGGTTTCAACTTTTATGTTATATTCTTCTAACTTATTCTTGTCATTCATTCTCCATCCACATTTTTCACTATCCTTTCCACTTTTATTACTATTTTCCATCACCTTACTAATCATTTCTATTATAAAAAAATTATGATCACTATTGTATAATCTCTTCATTATCAAACACTTTAATTTCCTCTTTCTTTATTAATACATAATATATTGTGTAAAGTGCATTATTTCTAGACCATGTGTGTTACCCTTCATAAATCTTTGATAAATTTCCAATTCTCAAATTCACTGCCTGACAACATTGTTCCAAAGCTGTCCATTCTTGTTATCCAATTCATCAATTTCTTCAATATGCCCATTCATATCCCCTATAACCATTATTTTCTTCCCCTTTTTTAAAAACTCTGTATATCCTTATGTATTCCACTCCATTATAGTTTAACTATCTCCAGAAGCCATATACACTATGGTCATCATTCATTCTTGTCTTCCTAATCTTATCTCAAACCACAAATATTCTTGACACTTTACAATATTTAAATATTTTTTTGATATAATTTCTAAACCACCACCCCTTTGTTCTTTCTCTTTTGTATTTATACACTGCAATACCAAATTTTCCAGTATAGGTTCTTCTTCTTTTCTTATATGTGTTTTCACTAATGCTAATACTTTAAGCCCTTTGTTTTTAACTGCTTTGTAATTCTAACCAGTTTTCTGTCCCCTATAACCTTATATATTCAAATTTCGAATTTTAACAATTTCTTTTTTTCTTGCTACTCTTATAATTTTTTGACTCTTTCTTCTCTATTATATTTGCAATTAGTTTGTTTATCATTAGTTTTATAGACCCATTCCATATCCACATCTATATATCTAGATACATCCTTTCCATTTTAGCATTCTTTCTGATAGTACTGTAATTTAAATTCTACCCCACCCCCCTTATAAGTTTCTTAAACTATAATATTTTTCATAAATCAAACCCCTTAAATCTTCACTTCTTTGTTTTGCTAAGTGCAATTCCTCTTTACTATATAACTCCCTCTTAATAATAAAAAATCGCACACATCCACAAATATAACATTGTTTGTCACATAATTTTTTCTATCTCTCATTTATAGAACATGCCTATCTAATATATACTTATTGTCAAATCATGATAATAATCCAACTACTCCTACTCTTCCTTTAATCTTATTCAAACTACTAATCAATTCTTTGTACTCATCCATTACTCTCTCCAATGGCTCTGACAAACATTTCTATTTCCCCATTTCTTTACCTTATCTGTAACATCCTTACTTTTAGCTCCAGGAAAACATACTCTTACATACCTATTTCTATTTTTCCTTGCAATTACATATTCACAACCTCTAATTAGTGAGTCCTCTATCAAGGTAGTCTTATAGTTTACTTTCTGTATTTCTTCCATAATATTTTCTTCCATTTTCTGGACTTCCTTATCTATTTTTATCATTACTATTCATTAATTTCTTGACCTGATCACACTTCATGTCTAAAGCTTTTAATTTTACTTTTAGATCTTTTACCTCTTCCTATATCTTACTTATTCTTTGCCTACCTATCTCTACAGCTCTCCTTATATTGTTATTTATATCTTTTGACACTCCACTAAATATATACTCTATTCTACCATCATTATCTACATTTTCCTCCACTTCTCCTGACTTGCTCTTTGAATTATCTACACTTAAAAACCAATGTTTGATCTCTTTTATCACATTTACACATGATCTACATAACCATACATGTTTTATATCCTTTTTAGTCTTATTTAAACCCTTCAGATGGAAAATCTTATTACATACTGTATACTCTACCAAAACATGATTAATTTCTTTCTGACCATCATACATACATTGTGGATAAAAATGCAATCAATATTTCCTTATTTTTCCAATTCCTTTACTCTATATTTAAATTTATGATTTTTCTACCACTCTCCACACCTTTTTATACAAAAGGAAGAAAAATATTTTAAATGGCAAACAACAAACGTGCTTTCCTGAACTCACACTTCAAACATTACTTTTTTTTTCAAATAAATCACTCTCTTACTTAAATTGAAAAATATTTTAATAGCAAGCTCCCTAAAATCCAACTAATCTTAAGTATGCCTTAGTTTTAAGATCTCCTTATAGTAAACACACACACAAAATGTTTTCTTTTATATTTAAAATATTGGCATATTAAAATGTTAGCAATATTTTTCTTAATCTTTCCAAATCCAATGAAATCTATCTCTCTGTACTCCAGATCTCATTTCTCATCTCCTCTCTAAACAAATATTCTGCAGCAATATAAATTTTTATCTAGATGTTATTAAAATATATAAAACTTTAACTTATCTTGTAAAGGAAAATCAGCCAAATTAGCACAGCAAGGCAGTCAAATTTATTAATATACTGATTACTGCTTATATCTAGGCACAATTGTTATATCTAATATAATAGCTGTTAAACAAACTTGCAATGCGAAACTGATTAAATAATTAAAATTTTTGATGAAAGCTTTTATCATTAGCGATCTAAATTGATTCTCATTGCTGAAACTTTACCTTTCAGATTACAAGTATCAATGGGAATTTTATAAGATTTTACAGCTTAAGATTTATGATCAAATAATAAATTATTTATTGTCAGAATTTTTTTATTAACAAGTTGTGGCTATCACTGAATATCACATGATCATCATTTAATATCACATGATCATCATTTTTTATGCTTGCTCACAAGTGTTATTAAAACAGACAAAATTATCCATACAGTAGTGACTTCTGGCATTCATTGATTACTCTGGCTTGCACTGAGTGGCACTACTGGAGTTTTGCCTAAAAATCATTCTCTTTCTTAATATAATTGTTTTGAAATCTGATTCTATATTAGAGTTCTAATTTAAAATATTTCAGTATCTTACAATTTAAAATTATTTTTTATTTAATTTAATATTAATATCTACAAAAATAACATGATCATTTTTATCATAATTAACTTTGGGATTAAAATCTAATATATGGAAGATTTATTTTTTATTTATATGAACCTAATAAACATTAACTTTTCTAATGAATATTTTAAAATATGTTGTGAAAAATTAATTTATATTAGAATTTTAATTTTTAAGTTTACATTAAAAAGAAAATACTTTTGTTTTGCAAACAATAGTGACGTCTTTAATAATTTTATTTATAAATATATCATTGTTATGATCAATATCAACACATGATCTCTTTTATGCTTATTCAAATATATATAAAAGAATTATTGATAATAACTTTCCTACAGTTGTTATAGAACTAAAGCATCTGAATGTGTGAACAGCTCTGGTGTCCAATCATTATAACTATGCAAGTGACTTAGTTTGAGGGTTTGAAACATTAAAGATTTTTAGCTCAAATAATGTAAAAATAAATAATGGTTTTTAAATATACAGGTGTATTAATTTAAGATTTAAATTATAGTTTTCATGAATGATCATCTGGTGTACATTAAGTCCTCAAGATAACAATAGATGGTTCTAGAATAGAGTGAAAATAACATTTGCACAAAATTATTTTTTCTGAGAGATCTGATCAGAATCTGAAAGCAAAAGAATAAATATTGACTTGCAATCTTGGGATAGATACAGAGTCCATACATTGGACTATAAATATGCAATGTGGCATGAACACTAGAAGGTCTATATCAATTTAGACACTATAACTTACTCACAACCTTAAATAAAAATAATAATGCAACATCTTTGCAAAACCTTGCTCCTTTGAGTTTTAAAGACTGGTAAATACAAAACATGAGATTTAGAAGCTGGGATTCATAGCACAGGACTATATTAGCTGTCCATTATAAACAATTAAAAATAATAAAACTTGGAACTGGGTTGGTATTGTGGTGAGACAAAACATTCCATAGATTTGCATGGAAACATTGGATCCTCAAGCCAATGACATAATTACCCATCTATAACCAGTACTAAAAGTAAACGTACATAAAAACTCCAATAGTCAAAAGCTCAATAAAAATCATACTTTGATTTTCTATTGTATTTTAAGTATGAACTCTTTCCATATATACATTAAAACCATTAATTTTGTAATTTATAATTAACTATAATTCAATTGACAAATTATCATCTATCCTATTGTTACATATTTCATAGTAATGCATGTGTAAAATTTAATTCTGCATCAAAATACAGAGTCTTCCCCCTCATGTGTAATTATATTTCAGCTTCAAGTTATGAAGCCCTTTTGAATAATGACTATCAAAACTCAATTATCACCCTGGATATAATTTGTAATGGTATAGAAATTATAGAGATAATGTGGGAAGTTAGAAATTTCATTCCTAATAAATAAATATAAAAGATTAAATGTATAGGAGCATGAGAATCAACATATATCAAAATCAGTCACTACAACAATCGTAATAATAATAAGCTGCATCACTAACATTAACTATAAGTAATCAAATCATCAAACAACAGGAATCATTTGTGATGGGAACTAAAAAGATTCAGTAATCAATACCAGACTTGGGGCATGATATAACAAATGCTCTAAATGCACATCCATAAGTGCTAGTCTCTTATTTATAATAAAAATGTTGGGATACTGATATATGCAGACCATCATCAATGCTCTGGCCATATACTTCTGTGAAGATATGGGCTCACTATAAATTAATTTATAATCGACAAAAACTAAGGCGCAGAAAGGTGATATCTTTGCACTATCCAGAAAACTATTTGAACATTTAAACATAAGCCTAATACCATTCCACATATAAATTACTTAGCCATTATTGTTCTATAGTTAATTCAAGATCACAAAGTACTAGAATCTGTGACTATGAACAAAAGAAAGTATAACCATATAAGTCAACTCTAATATAATTTGAATTGTTTTACTGGGATAATTTTAAAACCCCCAAAACACTATGCTGTTGTGCAATCAAATCATATACACGATTGATTCATAAAACAAATAGCTGGAGAAATACAGAAAATAACAATATATATTTTAAACAATTATTTAATAAATTAACTAATTAATAATTAAAAAAATTTAAAAAAAAGACAATTCCAAATTACATACATTTTATCTGTAAAATAATATAGGCACTATTGTACCTGACCACAAGTAGCTTTGCAGTCAGGTGCAATAGTGCCTATATTATTTTACAAATATATTTTTGCATGCAAAGTTTTCGATTTAGGTTTGAATTACAACAATACATTTTTATCATCAACATATTATTTCATGTAACAAATATAATTAAGCAGTAGATTTTTTACTAATCCAAGTATTTAATCTTAACTTAACATATAGTTATTTTCCCATTTCACTAATTAAAATTACAAAACAACATTTGAAAGGTAAAAAAATGTAAATTAACTTAAACCTTTCCCTTTTCTTATGAAAATGAAAAAATCCTATACAACTACATTTTGGAGAGAAAATAAGATTTAAAAAAGGCATGTGTCAATTATAAAAATACTAACAATTATTTATTATCATTAATTATTACTTATATAAAAACTCATCTATAATTATAGATATAATGTACACATTAAAAATACCTTTTTATCAGAGATTTACTTTTTTCAGCTATCCTTCATGTTGGTTTTTTTTCTTGTCAGTTTTCTAGAAGTTCTCATATTTACTTTTTTCTTTTCTAGAGTCACATTTCCATTATGATAGCTTATTCATTTACATATACTTCCAACGTTATGTACACAATTAAATCTTCATTTTTATAATAGGATATTTTCAGATTTTACCCAAGATAAATCTATCCATTTTTTCAATCTAATAAAGGGCAGAAGAAGTTAACATACATAATGAATTTAACAATTTTTTTTTTAGCTAATAATTTTCAAGTCAGGCTTATACACAGAATGAATTTACTAATATTCAGGCAGACTAAAACACAAAAGGAGACAGTTTGGATGGAAACAAGGACTATTTTTCTTCTTTTACATTTTTTTTAATAAATAGACTACATGATAAAATTTAATGATACACAGCTTTTAGCTAAAATTTAGCACATGATTTTCTTCAAATCTATTTGAGAAAACTTTTTTGTCTTGTAGTGAGATGAGTGTTACTTCAGATTATAAAACTATTTCTCACTGTGCTCTTCATAGTTGAACTTTTTAATAGCTGAATGAAGGATAATCCTCCTATTATTTTTTTCAACAGCTTGATCAAGAATGACTGTTCTTCACAAGACACTAAAAGAAAAGAAAAAAAAAACAAACAATTTTAATTAATTAAAACAAAATTTCTTAATAAAAAATATTAGAACCTCACTTTTTTCTTTTTTTAAAAAAATATTATTTATTTACCTCTCTTATTATTATCTTTTAAAAAAAAATTAAAGCTAAATAATAAATTACAGAAGAAAAAAAAAATATCTCAGCACTTTTTTTTTTTCAAAATTAAAACTGGTAAATAAAATTACTGAAGAGAGAGAATAAAATAAATTATTTATTTTATCTTATGCATTTTTCTTTCTTTTACAACCACTTCTTACCAAATTATAAAATTGCAAATTATTATTTAAAAATATCAATGTTTATAATTTTAATATTAGCATTTAATTAATAAAAATATTTAAATAAATTAATGCTTATTATTTTAGAAACATATTAAAAATTAAATATTATTTCCCCATTTTAACTTTATTTTATAACTTGAAATATTTGACATTTCTACAGTTGGCCAATCTACAATGTGTGTGTGTGTATATATATATATGAAATGAGTAACAGTATAATATCATATATATATGTATATATATATATGAAATGAGTAACAGTATAATATGTAGTCAAAATAAACTTCTCAATTTGTATTAGCAAACTTTATGTGCAATAATGATTTAAAGGATATAAATCGAGAGAGGACAATAAGTATATATATTTAAAGCATATTAAGTAAATATCTTCCATACAATTAGAATTTGAAGTGTATTTTTATCTTACATCAGCTGCACTCTTTCACTAAACATTATTATAAGTGCTGCCTGACTTTAAACCTATTTCAAACATAAATGAAACTTTATTGGTTACTTAAATATTAATTAATAATCATAAAAATAACAATTTACCAAAAACAATGTTTTTAAAAGTAGCAGAATAATGTAATATATTTAAATGTACTTTTATATATCATTTTCATGTATCTTATTCTATCTATGTATAGTATATGCAGATATTATTTTAAAAAATAGTGGAGGGTCAGAATTAGATTTTATCGTTAATACTATTATAATTGTTTTTCATTATTATTAAAATAATAATTGAGACTTTGTTATCTTAAGCATAAACCTTATAATTAATTGAATTTAACAAGTATACAAAGAAAATACATAGCCAGACATAAAAAATTAATTAATTAATTAATTGAGTATGTAAAAATATTAATTTAATTAAAAAAGTATATGCACAATTAATTGTTAAACACTCAGAATACATATAAGTTTAGATTAAATATTTTATAATTTATCTTAATATGGTGTTTGAGTGAATGAAATAATAATAATAATATCACCTCGATATTTACTATATAAAATTGTATATATATATGTATGTATATATATATATTAAGTATAAAACCAATTCTAACATTTATACTTTTTAAATCTACACATATTGTAAAAAAATTGACTGTTAATTCCTATGTTAAGATGTGTGCCTATCTTTTGCAAAACATGTTTTCAATGATTATATACTAATATAAGAATTAGTATATGATTATGTAGTAAAGAATTAGTATATGATTATGTAGTAAAGCATTATAACTGATTGTGACTGACATGCACGACTGCTAAAGGTATCAAAAAAAAAAGATACTTCCCAATGATCACTCATATGATTTTAAGATGCCTTGCCCATCATCAAAAAGATAAAATCTAATAAATATAAATATCCAGTAAATATATATGGTTCCAAGTACAGTATTTAAAAATATAGGAGTGCAGTTTATGCTGAATGCTAACATAGAGTAACTATTATTTTATTTCAAAACATTTTAAGGTTATAATTGGTAGTAGCATTACAAATTCTGTGCTACCTTGGCTAGATAAAAAAAATTAACTTCAGAGTCTCTTCATTGGCAAAAATACTAACAGGACAATCAGAATTACCCCAAATTCACAATTCAACCAGATTAGCCAAAATATAAACTCTAAAAACTAACCAATGGTTTCACTGCTACAAGTAGACTTCTCAAATGCAAAAAAAACTATAAAATAATGACATATTTAAACTAAACATTACCCACAATTTCACTTACATCCCATACACCCTTAATATTAAAAAAAACTTTTAAATAAGTTAATTTTTAATAATAAAGTTTCTTCATTCTTTTTTTAATATAATTTCTCTCAATAAAGATACCCTTAGCCTCATCAAAATTAATAGTCTGGCTTTTATCTTTTTCATAGATAAATAAAGCAGAACTAAGATATTTATGTTTAACTCTATTTTTATGTATCTTTATTCTTTCATTTACACTCAAACTTCTCTAACATATATATGCCTTCTTACAAAAACAAGGAATAATATACACTTCTTCAGGAATAGTCTTTCTTTCAAAAATTTCCTTTATATTATTTATAAATTATTCAAAGTAATACCCCTTTCCAAGAAATTTTCTCATTTCCAAAGAAATCACTCTTTTTATGTACAATTCTATAAGAAGACAATTTAAATGACAAAGAAAAAAATCATATTTTCTTTATTATTTACATTATTATAAATATTATTACTATTAAATAAAATATTTTTAACAAATTTATCAGAGTAACCAACATTCAAATAATCTTTATAAAATTGATCTTTTTCAAACAAAGCTCTGCCATCAGAATTATTTAATCTCTTATTTTTATAACAATAATTTTTTGAAGCAACTATAGAGATTGATAGCTATCAGGTTTAATTATAAACTTTAACTCTTTACTCTTAACATAATGGCTACTTACCAAACAATTATTCTTTATGTTTCAAATCACCAATAAATCCAAAAAAATTAAGTTAACAAAATCTAACATCCCTCCTTCTACAACACATTTTATAGAAGAATCAAAACAATTAAAAACTCATTTACCAACTCTTTCAATTTAATAATATTCATTCCTAAAATAAGTACTTTTATACTAAAATATGGATTTTTTTTAAACCAGAAACACTGACTACAAAGTTTTATAAAATTATGTTACATTTTCAAATAAGGCAAAATTCCAAGATCTTATTTAACCCCACTAAGTAAAGTTTTGGCAACCAAAGTCTGCAGGCATTATATGGTATTAGTATAATTTTTGCTTTAACATGTTTAACTAATATCAAATATTTTACTGATAATAATACCTTTGAAAAAACATCTATTCAGCTATAAAGTTCACAATTATATTCAGATACACAAGCACACACATGTGATTTTCTTTTAACATATCACTCTATCAAAGCTTTAATTAACTATCCAAATAAAATATAAAGTATCCATGATAAAAGGCATCAAACATAATTTAGTTACCAGGTACTGCTCACTTTTGTTTGGAGGGAGGGGTGACTTCAAATTCTAGAAAAAACACACACACATATATATATATTGTAACGATACGGAGAATTTAGACTTATGTAAACTGCACTACAGGGCACCATCTAGGCATTTGAACCTAGAAAAATTTATAAAGTAGGCAGATACGTAAGTAAAAAAAAAAAAATTTTTTTTTTTATATTTTGCATCCGGTCGTTAGCCCATGTCACTAGCTTAGTGGAATAGCAGAGATTTAATAATATAATCTAAGAGTATATATAAAAAAAGAATAAAATAAGCCACTGCCAGTAATTAACATACAAAAATTTATTTATGCACATATATATATATAAGATTTAAAATTGTTTTAGTATTAGTTTGACATTTCAAAATTTAACCTACATTTTTGACTTTAATTTACATTTAATTACTATTATATTCTAATTTTACATTTTAATTAAGTTCACACAGATAAATTTATGAAAGCTTGTTTATAATGTTGAATACAGATTGGTTACATAGATTTCACGGTCAAAACATTTCAAAATAAACATAAACGATCAAAATACAAAATTATTGATTACTGACAATTGCGGAGGGAAATTTATACGTAACCCAATAGTATTCACCATAAGATACTTGCATTGTCACCAATAACTTAAAAGACATCCGAATAAATACATTTTAGATACTTACCGTAAGGTATCATTATTTATTGAATGTCTATATATTTTGATCAAATATGAAAACGCAAAACATAGTTAACCAATAAACAATCCATGCAAGCATCTATAAACAACTTAAATTTAATGCAATTTTATTTAGTGTCGATTATGAATAGACTACATAGATTTGCATTTGAAAATAAACATTCTATCCCTATTTAACCTTAGGCTAAAATTCGTAGTCAAACTGGCATCAATTCATCTGATATATCGATGTATTCAATGTAATAAAATATGGCAGCACAAAAAGTTAAGGGAAGAAATTGTCTCTCATCAGATAGGAATATTACATCTATCTGCAAAGAAGAGCAATAAAACAAAAAAACTCCATAGAAAGAAACTGCGGTATCCGACTTATAATTCCTTCCATAGGCAAACGGAAGTGTGCGGCGTATGAAGGGATTCTGCCCATAGCGAATCAATATTACATCTGCTAATCACACCACTATATCCAATCCATTGACCCAATTTAACCACGAAACAAATAACCTAAGATTACCCTCCCCTAATATAACTTTATAAATCTATACAGCCATTCACACCCGACTTAAGTTTAACATTTATATAATTAATTTAACGAAAAACAAAAATCATGATAAAACTTAAAGAACAAAAAATAAATAAATAAATGGAAATGATTTTAAATATATATATAAAAAAAGAAATACATCAAATAACATTATTAATAAATTAAGTTGGTCAGATAGGATAATATTGCAATCATTTAAATCTGGAAAGTTTTAATTTAATGTTTTATTATTTATAAAGTTCTTACAGATTAAAACAGTTCATCTTTATCCGTTGCTTGCCATGAATGTGAATTCCCATGCCGTCCTAAGATTGGTATTCTGTTGGCCGATTTATTTATCCATCCGGAGGTTTTTGCTTTAACTGGTCCTCAATGTAGAAAAACGATAGTTCATTTCTCTTTCTTTCCTAGCAAAACTGAAGGGATTGAATCATGCATCTTTTTCAATCCCTTCCCCACCAACTCTCCACCTTAATACATCTCCGTCTTCTCGTAATAATAATTACCAATCACTAATTAATAATTTCCAAATTTTCCTTTTATACATATTCGAAGGATTGACTTGGCATTATGTCATTGATGTGATGATCCTTTCACTGAGGTCCGATTTCCCGATGGATTTCTTTCATTGGCTATTTGTCTCTATTGTTTTCCTATCTGATCGATGTTTTTACATTTAAATGCCCAAGGCTGATTTACATTTAACTAATTAACAATCATTTCCATTTCTGATTAATTTCTGTGTTTTTCAAGATTAAAGATATATTTTTATCTCTAAATCTTTTTAAGTTTTTGTTTTTAAAATACCTTTTCTATTTTTAATACAGTTTTATTTTAATAATTTTTTTTTATCTATGCGATTTAATATATACGAGTTTAAGATGATATTTAATTTCAATTTTTAATTCTTAAAGAAAATTTTTAAATGTGAACTTTTTAATTTACTTTCATGTTTAATAAATAAAAAACAACAACAATGTAACGAATGTCTGTGCTCGTTACATATCAGTAAAGTTGCTTAAAAAAAATGATCAAAAAAAAAAAATTTACTTAGGGTTAGTAATTACGGTACACGATTAGCACAATTTACAAAACATTTGGTTAGTATAAAGACTATATACAAAAAAAATGTTGACTATCATTTTCCCAAGAGCCATTTACGTTCAGCTCCTCCCCCCACAAGAGTTCTATTATTTTTTCTTATACATTTTATTTTTCCACATGGCATGACAAGCACGTTACTTAAATTATTTATTTAAGAAGGTTGCATTGAACTAAATACATCTTGAAAGATAATGAATTTATACGTGTATATTTGCAGCACAATTATAAATACCACCAACTTATTTATGACTGATTAAAATGCTTAAATAGGATTACACTGAAGTAAATTCCCAATGGTACTCATCGTAAGGTACCACATTTCGATCATAAACTTACGTGGCTGTGCACACCTATACACGTTAAAGCATAATATATATATCAACAAAAAAAACATATTTATTGCAACCTTTTGACTTTTTTTTTTTTTAACAAAAATTAGTTTTAAATTTTTTTTTTATATATATATATATTTTATATTCATCAAAATATAAAATCACAAACCAATTTTCTTTAAAAAACTTGTTTTTTATTATTATGACTATATGAATTTTAATTTCAAGAGCAACGTTTCGACTATTTACTTCCTTATAGTCTTTTTCAAGCCACTAAAATATACAAAAAATAATAAAACAAATAAAATAAAACATTATATAATCATTAGACTCTACATATATTTCAAATCTTCTCAAAATAAAAACTTTTAGAAACAGTAATTAATTATAAAGAAAGATTTTTAAAGGAAAATTTTTATATTAAGGAATTTAAACCATATATGAATAAAAAACTAATTGATTTTATAAAAAAATAAAAACTAGTCACATCATTTGCAAAAAAATAGAACTTTTAGAAACAATAATTAATTATAAAGTAAGTTTAAAAAAAGGAAAAATTTTTTATAGTAGGGAATTTAAACAATATAGGAATAAAAGAAAAAAAACTAATTGATTGTTGTGGGTGATGGGACTGGTTTTGAGGTATTTTATCTAAATATAATTTAAACAGAGTGTTTTAAATAGAAGTTTAAATTGTAGGTTGTTTTAAATAGAGGAAGGTAATGTTCTAATGTTTTATATTAAATTTATGTCTTTAAAGGGAAAAAAGATTTTTTTTAAAAAAGAATTTTTTATTTTGAGAAGATTTGAAATATATGTAGAGTTTAATGATTATATAATGTTTTATTTTATTTGTTTTATTATTTTTTGTATATTTTAGTGGCTTGAAAAAGACTATAAGGAAGTAAATAGTCGAAACGTTGCTCTTGAAATTAAAATTCATATAGTCATAATAATAAAAAACAAGTTTTTTAAAGAAAATTGGTTTGTGATTTTATATTTTGATGAATATTGTTTATACTGACTATTTTTAAAAGAAAAAAGAAGTTCAAGATTAAAGGTTATGCTATTCTAAATATCTAAACTTGGATATATTTTATACTAACCAAATGTTTTGTAAATTGTGTTAATCATGTACCGTAATTACTAACCCTAAGTAAAATTTTTGTTAAAAAAAAAAAAAAAAGTCAAAAGGTTGCAATAAATATGTTTTTATATATATATATATATATTATGCTTTAACGTGTATAGGCGCAAAACATAGTTAACCAATAAACAATCCATGCAAGCGTCTATAAACAACTTAAATTTAATGCAATTTTATTTAGTGTCGATTATGAATAGACTACATAGATTTGCATTTGAAAATAAACATTCTATCCCTATTTAACCTTAGGCTAAAATTCGTAGTCAAACCGGCATCAATTCATCTGATATATTGATGTATTCAATATAATAAAATATGGCAGCACAAAAAGTTAAGGGAAGAAATTGCCTCTCATCAGATAGGAATATTACATCTATCTGCAAAGAAGAGCAATAAAACAAAAAACTCCATAGAAAGGAACTGCCTATCCGACTTATAATTCTTTCCATAGGCAAATGGAAGTGTGCGGTGTATAAAGCAATTCTGCCCATAGCGAATCAATATTACATCTACTAATCACACCACTATATCCAATCCATTGACCCAATTTAACCACGAAACAAATAACCTAAGATTACCCTCCCCTAATATAACTTTATAAATCTATACAGCCATTCATGCCTGACT
This sequence comes from Epiperipatus broadwayi, assembly GCA_028023455.1. Taxonomy (NCBI): domain Eukaryota; kingdom Metazoa; phylum Onychophora; class Udeonychophora; order Euonychophora; family Peripatidae; genus Epiperipatus; species Epiperipatus broadwayi. Next base: position 702,854 of record JAQFVV010000260.1, on the reverse strand, counting down.
TAAGTTTAACATTTATATAATTAATTTAACGAAAAACAAAAATCATGATAAAACTTAAAGAACAAAAAATAAATAAATAAATGGAAATGATTTTAAATATATATATATAAAAGAAATACATCAAATAACATTATTAATAAATTAAGTTGGTCAGATAGGATAATATTGCAATCATTTAAATCTGGAAAGTTTTAATTTAATGTTTTATTATTTATAAAGTTCTTACGGTTTAAAACAGTTCATCTTTATCCATTGCTTGCCATGAATGTGAATTCCCACACCGTCCTAAGATTGGTATTCTGTTGGCTGATTTATTTTTCCATCCGGAGGTTTTTGCTTTAACTGGTCCTCAATGTAGAAAAACGATAGTTCATTTCTCTTTCTTTCCTAACAAAACTGAAGGGATTGAATCGTGCATCTTTTTCAATCCCTTCCCCACCAACTCTCTGCCTTAATACATCTCCATCTTCTCATAATAATAATTACCAATCACTAATTAATAATTTCCAAATTTTCCTTTTATACGTATTCAAAGGATTAACTTGGCATTATGTCATCGATGTGATGATCCTTTCGCTGAGGTCCGATTTCCCAATGGATTTCTTTCATTGGCTATTTGTCTCTATTGTTTTCCTATCTGACTGATGTTTTTACATTTAAATGCCCAAGGCTGGTTTACATTTAACTAGTTAACAATCATTTCCATTTCTGATTAATTTCTGTGTTTTTCAAGATTAAAGATATATTTTTATCTCTAAATCTTTTTAAGTTTTTGTTTTTAAAATACCTTTTCTATTTTTAATACAGTTTTATTTTAATAATTTTTTTTTATCTGTGCGATTTAATATATACGAGTTTAAGATGATATTTAATTTCAATTTTTAATTCTTAAAGAAAATTTTTAAATGTGAACTTTTTAATTTACTTTCATGTTTAATAAATAAATAAAAAAACAATGTAACGAACGTCTGTGCTCATTACAATATATATATACTTACAATTAATACAATCAAGCACAAAAGTAATATATATATATATATATATATATATAATGTTCCTAGTGATGATTGGTAGCAGATCAATGAATTTGATTATGAAGTTTCATGCAAAGATTTTAATATAGATTATTGGTCTGGCAAAATTTAATTTTTTCCCTCTGAATATATTAAACTCATTAAATTATTGTTCAGAAATTTTTTGTAGAGATTTGGTTAACATTTTAATGATGAAAATTTTAATGCAGAGCGGTCTTTATTGCATAAATTTGTTTTTTTAATTTATAGATTTTAATTGTTCACTTAAACAAATAGATATAGGGATTTGAACTCAGACTTTCAAGCACCCTTGAACTATTCATACTATCTCATACTACCAATACACATGACCACATACATGTAGAAAAGATAAATAATCACCAATATACATATTTTGTGCTGAACCAGCATTCATCAGTTGGTCCAGAATATCATCCCCCCCATATGTGTGTATATATATATATATATATATATATATATATATATATATATATATATATATATATATATATATATATATATATATATAATAAGCACTCAGTGTATATTAAGATAGCAAATCTTCACACTTTAATAGACAGGCTTTAAACCACTCCAACTCCAATTCTTCAGCCAATCATACCATTGGAAATCTGATGATGAAAATCCCAAATTCCATGCTGATGCCAATATTATTACCATGACTGTGTTAACCTAATTCTTCAGCCAATCATACCATTGGAAATCTGATGATGAAAATCCCAAATTCCATGCTGATGCCAATATTATTACCATGACTGTGTTAACCTCAAGTCATTCTGACCCCTCATGTATAGAATCTTATCCATTTAAATACATAGAAGAGGGATGGGCAGGATGCAGGCCTAATGTGCAAATATTTGAAATACAGGCACTCTTCACATATCTGGAGCACAACTGCAAATATAGGGATTTGAACTCAGATTTTCAAGCACCCTTCAACTATCTTGTGCTCAAATTCCCTACCTTTACAGTTAGTTAAAAGGTGCTTGAAAGTCTGTGTTCAAATCCCCTATATTTATAGTTGGGATCCACATATGTGAAGAGTGTCTGTATTTCAAATATTTAAACAAATAGAATAAAGCAATTAATAAGAGTAGCACTTAAACTAAGTAGCTAGTATGTGATAACTTTGAATTTCTAAATTAAAAAAAATGCTTCTAAATTTTATTAATATTACTTTGAGAGTCAATTGTTAAATTTATAACTATAGGAAATTAATACTTTACAAATATTTGTTTGTGATGAGTTATGGATCATTCAAACTTCCTAGCATTCTGTCAATATTCACCATATTATGAGTTTTGTCTTTGCTTGGTATTTTAATAGAAAGTATGAATATGATTCCCTCTTTTCGAAAAATATGTTTTTGCCTTATAAACGTTCATATATTTATAATATTTATGCTTAATTTGTTATTTATGAAATTGTATGTTCATTCCTAGTTAGTATTTCGGATTTATATTTGATGGAAATGTCTATTATTTCCAAGTAAAGGCAAGGGTTTTTTATGCTGCTAACTATCATGATTTCTCTCTACCATTATATGAGATAAAGTATTTTTGCAATCTTTTGCTATTTGAGCTTCTGAATCAGTGGATTTTTTATATTTGGGATCTAATGTATATTTTGCAAGACAATTGTGTAATTATAAAATGGCAGGACAATTAGAAATTTCAGTATTTTGTTTCTTGAAAATGTTAGCTTGTTTGTGTAAATGGTTACAATATTTTGCATATTTGAAATTCAGTAAATACCGTTTTTTAATCTCATTTTGCATTATTATTTTTATGTTTTAAGCATGATACACACACCTGTGATCACAATGACACACACACCCTCAGTCTTTCACGTAGAGATATTATTGAAAGTTAATAAGTATTTGATTGAACTTGAATCTGAAAAGTATTAAGAAAGTATATTACTATTTATTATCTCCTGATAATCATTATTAATACAAAGGTTGATATGCTTGTTTTTTACAATTTTGATAAACGAGATTTGAAATCAGTCCTATTTTACCAATTATATTTTTGGAATGAATAACATATAAAATGAAATCAACTACATAAAATTTATACTTAATTTTATTATTTTACTTTAAGCAATTACGATCAAATATTTTAAATATACTGTTATAAAAATAGTTGATTTTATTCATTAAATTATTCGGTGTTTATTTGATAGCATTGTTTTGTAAGCCTCTATTAGTTAGCTGTAATATTAATTTATATGTACAACAGCATGTTCTTAATGAGGCTCAAACTTAGCTTTGGTGCTGATTTTTATTGGATCCTTTGATGAGTGTTAATTACTTTACACCATATTGTTAAACATATAGAATTAATAAAGTTGTTATATCAAAGATAAATTTGTTGTTTCTTCACTACTGAAGAGATTCCGCTTTATTTAATTATTATTTTGAGTAATTTAAGAGTTATGTTATAAATTTCAAAAGCTTAATTTATTTTTATGAGCCAAGTTTAATACCATATAAAGATTTTATGTATAAATATTAATGACTAAGAGACAATAATATTTTCTTTGGATTTCAATCAAAAATACGACAGCATTTCTTTCTACATATTTGACAGATTTATGATTCCCTTTACAATCACCTGCCATTATGCACATGTATAACTTTATATATTATTTATGCCTCTAATAATATATACAGATGTATAAATGTTTATTTTATCTGGATGTGCTAAATATTTTATGTTAGTGCATCTTTGGATATATATACGTACATTTACATCATAAAAAAGCAAATATATAACACATTGTATATACATTTACACATGTTTCACTCCATCTTTTGGACAAAAAGAAATTCACATATTTATTTGGTTTTAACTAATGATAAATGATATAAAGCTTTTTGTCTAAATAATGAACAACAATATGTGATGTAGTTTTATGTCTAAAACTATTTTATATTAAATTAAATACAAAATAAAACAAACCCCACCAAAATAAAATAAAATAAAATAAGATAGTATTTCTTCATGGATGGTTCGACATTAGGAAAGATTTACCGGTACTATTGTTTCACACCATAATTATAAAAACTTATAAATTGTTATATTTTTATTTACCATTGTAAATACTCACTCCACTCATAACTTTGACACCTTCCACGTCAGATAAATATAATAATGATTATTACTAATCATTTTCTAAACTAGCGATTATCTCTAGCACAGATTAAACATTAGTTAAAGATTAATATATCCATTTTTTTTAAATTTTAAACATACACTCACATGGAGTTATTCACCTTACTATTTCCCATGTTTAATATCTTTATAGATATATTAAACAATCTCCATACTTTCCCATTCTTTTTAAATTCATATAAATAAAATCCAATAAAACAAATGACCTCCAAGATGCATTTTGTATTGAACCAGCACTCATCAGTTAGCCCAGCTCACTATTTCTCATATATATCTCTATTATATGAAGAGTATTTATCTATAGTAAATTGTTACATTTTTATCTACCATTGTCAAACTCACTCCACTCACATCTTTGACACCATCTATCTCAAATAAATATAATAATGATTATTATTAATCATTTTCTAAACTAGAGATTATCTCTAGCACAGATATAAACTTTAAGCCTAAATTAAGAACTATTATCCCAGCAAATAAAGTATTTTCCTAGTATGATAAACTCTTTTGATTAAATTCTCATTATATTGCTCACCCACTTAGACTATCCTTCCTTATTATTATCACAACTTAGGGAAACAGTTATAAAGGTGCTAAGGCATGGTAGAATGCAATCAAACCCTATCCACACAAAAGAGAGATCATGGACTTAGACCAGGTCATCTTATTGCACACATAGGCATAAGCATTTAATTTATATTCAGGTTAAAATAGCTTACATCTGTCTGATTTTTATATATCAATATATTTTCACTACAGCACAATTTAAATCAGTTATTATTACTAAATTTACTCAAAAACAATAATTTATGGATTTCTGATTTATTTTCTTTAAGGAAAACCTCATTTGCTATAAGTATTGTGAATATTAATAATAGCAACTAATTACAAAGCTTGTTTACTTTCAAAAGTATATTAAGGTCTATTAATTATATAAATTGACATCTATAATAATAATAATAATAATAATAATAATAATAATAATAATAATAATAATAATAATAATAATAATAATAATAATAATAATAATAATAATAATAATAATAATAATAATAATAATAATAATAATAATAAAGTCATCCATGAAAAAATAAAATGCATAAATATCTGATATATAATATCTTATGAGTTACAAAATTACTTAAGAAAAAATATTAGTAAAGGTTTTATAACTGATATATTTCTAAATCAATAATTACTGTTAAAATTCACATAAGAAAATAATTATTATAACAACATCTGACTTATTATGGAACATAAAAGTTTATATTAGCTTTAAGTCCATCAAGGTTATTGCTGTGATTTCATGAAGAAGCTACTTTTTATTTTGAAGTTGTAATTTATTAGGTGGTCAGTTAAAAGTCTTCTTTGTACATTGGATTTGGGAGATAAGCTTTCTAAAGATATATGGTTTTATAACCCATTGGATGATGAAGGTTTGGCCTGGAGTATGGAGATCAGTTTTGGGATTTCCTTAGCCACATGTATTCCAAATAACACCACTGTGAAAATTAGTCCATTCATTTTTTAACTGTAGACCACTTACCAAGAATCATAGGTATCAATAATGTTGATAAAAGAATTGGCAAGAATTTTAGCTTGTAATACAGAATGAAAAGCCACAGCATCTGGAAGATGACTTTGATTAGTAGAGTAAGAAAAACATGATTAATGACTCTGAATGACTCTATAAATGACTAGACTGACTTACATTTTAACAATAGATTTTTGGGAGCTTTTATACACATTCAGACTATTGTTCTTCCACAAACAATTTTTAGAATTTTCTAGATTAGCATCTTAAACTAGCTGAATTTTAATTAATTAATAAGAGCCAGATTTTTTAATCACTTAAAATAGAATATTTTTACATTCCATACTAATTAATTCATTACATGTCTTATCTCAAGAATGCTTAACTTTTAAATGTTGTTATCACAATAGAAAACATTTTTGGAGGTTATGTATTGTTCTACAAAGTTTTAAAAATAATCCTACAAAAAAAATAAAAATTTTATTTATAAAGCTTACTTTTTAAGAAAAAAATATATTAGTTTTAATAAGTAACCAAAATTATTTGACTGATTCATGTGTGTGTATGCATAGACATGCGATTTTACTTTTAAAATCCATATTTGCCATAAAATTAATATGAGCAAAATTTCTAAATTAATTTGAAGTAGAATTTTTAACTGAAAACCCCTCTTGGTCTAATATATATTTGAAGCTTAACAAAGCATCTGTTTCACCTACCCCTTAAATCATGGGGAAAAATAATGAAATTTCAATTTCTTTTTTTTTTTGTTCATTTTAAACATTTAAAAATTGGGATACAACAAAGTTAAAATTTGCTGACCATTTGCCCTGTCTTATGCCTATTGGATTCTGCTACTCTTGGTTAACTTTTCACTATTGTCTACTTACACAATGTCTGTTGACTGTAAGTCTGACCTTTTCGCTCTTTGTGTTCTATCTGGAGATTTTTTTTGTAATATTTTAATCTGGAAATCCCTTAACAATATGCTCACACTATCTAGTTGAGCTTGTTCTGTTTATATATTTTCAGCTTATCCAGGTTCTGGCCATTCTCTAATCTGTGAGACTCATTTGAAAAGGCCTTTATTACTTCTAAAAAAACTAAATATTTTAGTTGGACCAAGCTGGACATTAAGGCCAACATTTGTAGCATTATGATTAAACTCCTTAATATTAATTTATTATTCCAAAATTTCACATTCTTCATTACTGTTACTGTAAGCAATGATGTAGGGAGATATTGAAAAACTTCCTTAGTTTGTTCATCTGACCAACATCATACTTGTTTTACATTTTGAAAAATTATTAACTTTTATATTAGGGTCTTTAAGAATGTATAAGTTAGCAATAATATTAAAAAAACTTGCAGAAATAGCTGAGAAAGTCTGAAAAAGCAGTTTTTTTATGTCTGAAATTTTTTTTCACATGCAGAACTTGACTATTCATTTCATAGTTAACCTGAAATTATTGTTCATAACTCAGATACAAATACTGTTTATCTTGTTTTTTTCTATTATTTCTGTCTTGAAAATGTTTTTCATTGCTTTAGTACTAAGAACTTTTATCTGCTCTTCTCTTATATTTTCAAATCTTAACTTCTCTTTAATTTCACTAGCATCTTTTTCTACTAATCTTACTTGTTCTATTTTTTCAATCTCTTTACTTAAATTTTTTTTTACTGTCTCTATTGCCCTCTGATTTTGGTCTCTTTTATCCATGATTTCCATTTTCATTTCTTTCTTTAGAGCCTGTTAAACTTCTTTGATCTTTTCTATCATTTTGTTCTTAAACTCTCTCATCTCTTGTTTATATTGTCCAATCATTTTTTGTATATTTTGATATATCATTTCCTTTAACTGAAATACAGACTTATTATATACCTATATCAATATATGTAATGGACCAACTGATGATTGCTGGTTTAGCATGAAATATGTATATTGGTGATTATTTATCTTTTTGACATATCTGTGTTTAAGTGTATCAGTGATATGAGATAGAGTGGTGAGTGGTGGGTCATATGAAAGTCTGTGCTCATATACCCTATATATTACATATATTGATACAGGTATATAATATGCCTGTATTTTAGTTAAACAAATATATAAAAAAATCTTGGTTATTGTGCATGACTTTAGCAATAATGTCTCTTATGGATACAGTCTATCTTTCCTCAAATCATCCTTCCTTGGTAAGTCATTCATCACCCACTAAAATTTCTTGGCAACATACTTGAAACAAAGTTGTTTCCATTTTCTGCAGATGCTTCCCTTCTGGATCCACTTAGACACAGTATAAGACATTGGATGTTTCTTTAGGTATTATATAGTCCAGTAGATTGAATCATCATGCTTTTATAGTAGGACTGTAGCAATCCAGTCCTATGGCAATATTAATTTAGCCAGAATACATTTTGCAGCATTTCATAATAGATTTTCTTTTTCTTAATTTACTATGTGGCATTTAATGGCTTATATAGGAAAAAATTACTTCATCATTTATATATATTCTGGTGATGTTTTACTTTTTTTTTCTCTGTGTTCGAATAATAGCCTCATTTTTTATTTTTAAATTTCAATTTAAAATCTGTTCTGTTCTTTTGTTAAACCATATGAATTTATCAAACTCTTCTCTGTTTAAATGTTGGTTATAATTTCTTATAATTTTGTGCTACAAAGATTATACAAATAATTTAGAATGTTCAAATAAGTTGTCTATCTTCTCTTGGATTTGAACATTTGTTCTTCAAAAGTTGGTTTTGTATCATTTGAAAAATAACAAAGACAATGGGAATGAATTTGGTTTGCTTTTATAGCCTGCTTAATGTCCAGGGTTTACTATACTAGCATTTCCATTTCATTTTCTCTGGCTGTAACTGTTTATTGTCATGTGTATTTATTGATTGCAGTTAAAAAAATAAAATTATGTAATGAAATTCTACTTTTATCGTCCATACTTTGTTTCCTAGTGATTGGCTTGACATTAGGTCATCACTATGTTTATTAAGTTTAGGTCCTTATTCATGATGTTCAACACATTAATGAATAACTCATTGTTAGTATATATGTATATATGAAGGATTTCTTTAATTGTTTTTTTTTTTTTACTTTTCATTAAACAAGGGAAATTAATTCATTGTGACATTTGTTTAAGCAAACATTAATCGCGTGTATATATATATGTATGTTTACAAAAACGAATGAGAGTGCATATTCAACCACCTGTTTGTTAAACTTAAGTTTTAACTAGGTTTGATCTGATGGTGTGGATAAATAAAGACTGGTTTCAATTGGATTGTAAGCTACCGTTACAACTATCTATCTATCCATCTATTTATCTATCCATCTGTTGTAAGACATTTTTTTCTGTCATTACTCTGATAAAAAAAAACCGTGAAGGAAAAGGCAATATTTTTCAGGATGGACAAATATCTAGAGATAAGCTAAAAATAATTTTTCATTTACTAAACAATGGGAATCAAAAATATATCGGTTATCTACAATAAAATATTAAGATTCATAACATATGATTAAAAAGCTTTGTGCAATGGTATAAATATTATAACCACTATGCAATGAAATTTTGATATATATATATTGTTTATGCATACACAGTATACATCTTTTATTTATAAAATAACAAACATTAAATAACAAATAGAAATAAATAAACAACAGCTTTATATATTTATAAACATTGGTTGCAAATATTTCAGTTTATAAATAATAAATATTTGAACTAGAATTACACATATATAATAATAAATATATAAAAATAAATGAAGTGAAAAACAAACATATTGAAAGTTAGTAGCTGCTAAGCAAAAAAAAAATTTAAAATGACTATTTGCACAATAAAAAAAAAAAAGAAAAAGCAGATAAGAAGTATTTGCCACGAAAATTTAATGATAATGTCAACATCAGGATTGAAGTTAATGTGGAGATGGCAAAATAGTGATCTTTTAAAAAAAGTTCAAAATATTTTTTTTAAAGCAATCAATAAAATTTAAGTGAGTTATTAAAAAGGATCGAATAATTTTATTTTGCAAAGTCAATATATATAAAAGCTTTAACCCTGTACTTTCCGGATGTTTCCATTTTTTTTTAAATATTTAAAAATCATTTATACAATTTTTTTGTATACGATCATTTCTAAAAATAATTTTAACAGCAACAATAAAGAAGTATACGATTATACACACATACACACACATATGATTTACATTAAGTATTGAAACTTGCAAATATAAAGACCAGAAGTACCCCAAACTATAATTCGTGAGCTTAATTCGGCCCATTATTCAATCCATAAGATTTTATAAGGCCCGTTGACATTTGTACTACTTATAAAATAGTTTTAGTATATAAACAATACACAAAATTATTATATTTTTAATATTTATTTTTAAATTTTTAAGAAAAACAATATAAGAAATTATTATTTTGATAAATAAAATATCAGCATGTTATTGTTATTATTTTTTGTGACTAAACGATTTTTTTGATCCCCAATAACATTTGGAGATGAATTCTGGTCTAATTATAAAAATCTTCAATCTGTATATTCGATATCTGGTTATATTACAATTCCAACATTAAGCCCAAGGACATGACATTTTATTTTTTCCTATTATATCTGATGTTATATTTATGTATTGGATTACTACCACCATCTGATATTAAGTATTGAATGTCATTCAATTGTTAGGAATAGCACACAAGTTAATATATATATATATGCACAAACGTTTAGAGAGATATTATTCTCCTCTCTTCTTCAGGTGTTGCTGACCTGACCTGTGACAGTACTAGCTTGGAAATCGAATTTGGATCCTTAAATTCTTGAATAATGAATTTTAAGGTAATGCTCTAACCAACCAAGCCATCCTACCAAAGATAACAGTTAGTAGAAACTTTATATATTTATCAATGATGTTCCTCCTGATTTTTTCACTTTTTTATAAAGAGCCAAGTTGATTAGTGTTTTCCATATATTATGTTTAGTCACAATAGGTTGATTTATGAGATTATTCATCATTGTCATGTAAGCAGCTTCTTTAATTTTTTTTCTTTGTACCTTTTTCTCCCTATATAATATTTTTGTATTTTTCCAATTGAACATATATTCATTGCTACATACATAATCTGCTATTTTATACAGATGTGTTTTTTCTTTTTTAATCATCAGTTTGTGCTCTTGCAATAGCTTTTCAATGGGGCAACTGGTCTCACCAATTTACATTCTTCCACATTCACATGGTAATTCATAGATGCTGTTTTTGCTCTTCAGCATTTCAAGTTTACACTTTGTAGATATTAGAATTCCTCATAATGTAGCTTGACTATGTAAATCTGTTCTCATGTTATACTGATTGCAGATTTTCCTTAATCTGTCTGATATTTTTGGTATGTATGGATACATCATAGCACCAATAATTGTTTATTCTCTTAATGGTTCGATTTGTTGGTTATTTAAGGTTTTTAAGAAAACCTAACCATTTTTTGTAAGAGTTTGTTCTAAATCTTTTCTTTTTTCAAATCACTGGTTTCTGAACAAACTTCTATTGCTCTGTTTCATAGTGAAAATATAACATCGTGTTTTATGTTTTTGGTGTAATTAGGTGTATATGCTAAGTATTTTCCTGTATGTGCAGGATTTCTGTAAACTGTAGTTTAGATTTTGCCACAAGGGAATCTTGTCACAAGAACATTTAGAAATGCCAATTTTTATTCTTGTTCTGATTTTATTGTGAATCTAATTGAAGGAAATATGTTATTGATGTGTTTCCAGAAAATTTGTTGTAGTGCTCTACCTTGTGGCCATACAACAAAACTATCATCAATATCACAAATTCAAACTTTAATTAGATATTGAGTAGTTTTTATGACTGCGGTTTTAAGTTCATCTATGTAAATATTGTTAATTCAGGGTGACAATGGTGAGCCCATAACTATTTTTTAATTTTGTTGGATGAATTCTGTAATGTTGCTATGCAGAATGCTAATGGTTCCATCATACTACCATTGAGAAGAGTTGTTCTGGTTAATAAGCTATTATATCCATTTAATTTTTTTCTTATAAGACACAATGCTTCTTCACATTGTATACTTGCAGATTTGATCAAGTTTCATTAGGACCTATTGTTAGTTCAAAAATTCACTTTGCCAAAATTTGTCAAGATTTCTTCTGAAAGTTCTTAGTCCTTAGTCATACTAGACACACTCCTTTATCCGAAATTGTAGACACTTTGTAGAATTAATGAAGAAAATAAAAATTAAAAGAACTGATACTAATAAGCTTTGATGTAGAAAGTTTATTCACAAATGTACCATGTAAAGAAGCATTGTATATTGTAAGAAAAAGATTAAATGGTAATAATAGCTTACAAACCAGTACAACTCTTCCCTTTCATAGTATAATGAACTACTAACATTCCACATAACAACAAACTACTTTCATTACAACACAGAATTATTACAACAAAATTAAGGAATGGATATAGGCTCATCATTTCTACACTTGATTAGCAATATTTACATGGAAGAACTTGAAATCACTGCCATAAAGACTACATACCCACTTAAACTTTGATTTTTCTTTGTTGATAATACATTTAGTATATGGTGGAACACTAGTACAAACTTTCTGGAATCACATAAATAACATATACTCTTCAATTAAACTCACAATAGAATCAGAATAAGAATAAGAATTAGCATTCTTGGATGTTCTTGTAACAAGACTCCCTCATAAAAAAATTAAAACTACAGTTTATAGAAAACTCACATATATAGGAAAATACATAGCATATACATCCAATAACAGCAAAAACATAAAAAAATAGAGTTATATTATCATTATAGAACACAGCAATAAAATTTGTTCAGAAACCAGTGATTTGAAAAAAAAATCTATATAGAACAAATTTTTACAAAAAATGGTTATTCATCAGTTGTTATTAAGAAAATCGTAAATATATAACAAATAGAAACATTTAAAAAAAAAAAACATTATTGATACTGTAGTGAACCCATACATACAAAAAAACATAGAAGACAAATTAAAGAAAATCTGTAATCAGTACAATATCAGAACTGCTTTACAGAACTATACCACACATAAAATGGCATGTGAATATGGAAGGATGTATATTGGTGAGACTAGTTGTTCCATTGTAAAGTCATTGCAAAAGCACAAACTGATGATTAGAAGAGAGAAAACAGATTATGTCTAAAATGCCCTATGTATGTACCAATGAACATAAGTTCAATTGAAAAATACAAAATTATTGGAAAGAGAAAAAAAGCATAAAGAAGAAAATTCAAAGAAGTTCCTTACATGATAATGGTAGATAATCTCATAAGTCAACCTTACGTGATTGAATATGCATGCTCTTAAAAATGTAGAAATCAGAAACCTCATAGATAAATATATGAAATTTATACTGACTATTGCATTTGGCAGGATGGCTCAGTTGGTCTGAGTTTTATCTTAAAATTTGGTATTCAAGAATCTAAAGATCCATGTTTGATTCCCAAGCTATTTACTGTGACTGGTCAGGCCAACAACACCTGAATAAGAGAGCAGAATAATACATCTCAAAAGATTGTGCATATACTAACCTGTATTTTATAACTAACAGTTGAATGGATTTTGAGTATTTAAATAAAGTAAATTTTTCTAAAGACATTAAACACTTATATTAGATGATGGAAATAGTCCAATATATAAATCCAACTAAAATGCCTTTATCACAACCCTTCAGGAAAATATCCCATGTATTTTAATATTTTTGTTATAGTATGTATTTTTTTAAAACTCATATATGACAACAGAAAATATTTAAATAAAACCTTTTAAATTTCAAACATAGGTATTTAAAGAAATATTTTAAAGTAAATAGTTAATGAACCATGAGCAAAATTAAATATTTTAATGCATTTTAATTAAATGGTTTTTTTTTTAATTGCTAGTATCTGTTTAAAAAATTTTTTTAAAAAAAAAAAATGATTCTCTTTATATATTTTATTAATTTTTCATTTATTTGTTTAGCCTTTAATGCATTTTTTGTTAAACATTCTAATTGAAACATATGATAGCAGATTGAATTCCTTAAACAGTTTAGTTCTGGAGAAAATACAGTCCGTGACTAAAAGTTGATTGATTTAAAATTTATGTTCAATAATTTTTTTTAAATAGTAGTAACCTGTAAAAGGTAATCTGCTTTGAAACAAATTAGATAAAATTTTTATTACTGCTAGTAAATTTTTATTCATAAAAATAGTTAAATATTTCGTTTAAACAATTAATCACTGTAGGAAAAATATCTCTTTAATAGGGAAGAACAATGGAGAAGGCAGCATCCGACAGGCTATAAGCAATTTCTTTATTCTTGTTTTATAAAAATAGCTAATACACTTTTACCAACCAATATTGGTTATTTGGAAGGCAAGCTATGAACCAACTATTTGAAAAATTTTCTAAGCCTCTTGAAAATAATTTTACTTAGTATAAATTTAAACCCCAGATTCTGCATGGTAAATGTTTTTATATTTATAATTAATAATTTCAAATTTGTGTGTATATATATAATACTAACAAATATATCTATATATGTGCTTTTTTATTTATACAATTGTGGAAAAAAATGAATCTTCACACATGCACTATTCGGTTGGTATATTAAATTTATACACACTCACTAGTCAATAAGTGTGTTGAGAACATAAGTGAATCACTTATGCTTAGAGATTATTCTTATATAAACCGATACCTATTAAATATGTTTAAATAAGAACTTGATTTTTATTATGAGCCTGATATTTCAATTGACAAACTCTAAGCATAGGATGAATGCAAGTAAATTTAATATATCAATCCAATAGTGCATGTGTAAAGATTAATTTCTTTCCACAAGATTATATATATATATATATATATATATATATATATATATATATATAATCTTATATATATATATATATATATATATATATATTACTAAATTATTTATTTATACATATATCTGTAATATTTTAATACAGGTATACTTTATATTCTTGGAGTTTAGATGTAATTGTAGGGGATTTGAACCCAGACATTCAAGCTCCCTTCAGCCATCAAATTACAAAACATCTATTTTATGATTTAAAATATTTTAATAATAGCATTTCAAAGGTATATTGAACTGCATCAAACAGATTTATTATAAAAGTATGAAAAATAAATGCAAAAGTCACCTCAAAAAGATCTCAGACTTTTTTCTTCAGCCAAAATTCTAGTATTCATCAAAGTCAACAGAAAAAATCATTAAGCAAAAGTATGATACTTTCAGTTTATATTTAAAGAAATGCATCAAGAATAATAGTCAATTTACATAAGAATTATCTGGTGACCTTCTATAATGAGAAACATTGTATTGCAGCTATTTTTTTTTTTACATCTTTTATACTTTCTAAGCTAATGACTTCAAAATAAATCCAAACCACTGACTGAAATCAATTAAAAATATATTTGATAACTTAACATTAGATCCATATTGCTATATAATAAATTTTGTTTGAATTCAAAATCCTATTATATTTAAAACTTTCAAATTACAAGTTTGGATATATATATATATATATATATTTATTTTGACTATTTATAGTCTCTTCCAAAAAGTCTTATGCAATTTTATATTGCTATGACTACTACTATATGGCATGGCTGAAGATCTATCAGCCCCATATAGCTATTTGAGTTGGATAGCTGGGTTTGAAGACATGTACATGTCTGAAAATTTCAGATTTTCCACTCAATAGATAACTTTTAGCTAAGTGCTTAGCTTTGGGTTGGTATTTTTAGATCTAGTGTCTGAACCTACCCTGACACCTCTCTGAGGAGTGCCAAAGCACGAAACCATGGTCAGGGGTTTGGGGAGGGGTTCCTGACAGAGATATTTTAAGTGCTGGCTCTGGCTAGGCATTTATCATAAAGCTTGTAGAGGAATTGGCAATCCTCACTGTTTATAACTTACAAGCTTAAGAGATAGGGTCATGTGATCTATGAATTGATCTATGACTTTTATTTTGACTATTTATAGTTTGAAAATGTGTCTCATTTTTGACTCAAAATTAGAAAAGTTAGTGCATAGTGCTGGAATGGGCAGGGGAACCTCCAATGGTTTTGCCAGGCTGAAGGCACAGTGTATACATGCTATACTCTGAAAAAACCTATATTATGCCAATTATAAAATACAGTGTGTATCACTGGAATTGGTGAAGGGAACCTCCGATGTTTTTGATGGGCTGAAGGCATGGCCAATATGATTTACAAACCCACTGACAATGCCAGACATTGTATTACTCTCATAGCTGTAATTTTTATAATTGCAGATGAATTTACAAAAAAAATGTCTGTATAATATAATTCAGAAATTAAAAATAAAATTAATTAATTGTACTTTTTATAATTGCAGAAGAATTTACAAAATAATATATATTGAAATGACATTATTTATTAGAAACAAAAATTACTTACAAATAGCATTCACTGCAGTGAACTGATAGCAAAAATCACAAAAGACAGAGAAATGACAAAATTTCCCAAAGCTCTCCCCAATTTTTAAATCTCGCAGGTTAAAAAAAATCCAAAAATTGACTCTCCCATGGATTAATCATGCCAGTGTTTTGGTTGCCATGACAATGTTGTCATGTTATCATCAATGACGTCTACCAGAAGGAAAATTGGTAAGTGTAAAATGTCATCGGTTAAATAATACTAAAGTACCATACGGAGATAAGCAATATTTCTGCCTTACATTTTTCCTATATGTAATTCATCTGCAAGAATGCAATTTAAGCATCAAATATTTTTTAACTCATATATAAATTTCTGAATAAATATTTTTTATTCCACAGTATATTCTTTTTTAAATATGCTTATAAAAATAACTCTATTTATTCTATACTGTGCTCTTTCAAAAGCAATAAAATAAATATTAACCTCTTTTAAAGTGTCTACATAATCTTTTAAAAAAGTTTTAAATAATCCAATTATATTTGCATTCTCTCTATTTTTTTAATCCAATCTAATTTCAGATAAAAAAAAATATATATACTATTAAAACCATTTCTATTAATATGCTCAACATTATCGGCATTAAGAATAAGATAATCTCTACAAATTATCAAATTTAAGTGTAAAATCATTTTCTAATTATATAACAGTTTAAAAAAATACTGTCTATTTTCTGAGTTTAAATTATATAACAAACAACTGTCACTTCTTTTAAAATTTTCCCTTTCATAGTATTTGCTGATTTACATAAAATCTTATCAATTCTCTGTGAATTACCATTCAATTTAAGCTTTTACCTTGTCCTTTTTTTCCACACTATATTTATTTTTATCTACTGATTTTTTTTTAAAAACAGCTAATATTATTTGAAGTTCATCTTTTCAATAGTTATATGATAAATTAGAAAATATCTTTTCAATAGTTATTATCATTTCAACACATATGTTACCATTATTTATACCATTTCTATCTTCATTTATTAGTTGATTCTCCGATTTTCCTAGTCAATCCATTTCTATATGTCAAAGCATCTGCCGGGACGCGAACCCACAACCGTCTGCAACCAACTACTTGCTTGCAAGGCGATTGCGATGACCTCTCAGCTAACAACGCTTGACTAGTCAAACTATTTTATTCTATTATATGTTAAATTCACACTTTTAAAGTAATTATTTGATTTTTCTACATTTTATTTTAACCAATCTGTTTGGGATTTATTTTTATTTTAATTTACTTTTTTATGACTTTTATGTATACTTTGTTCTTTTTAAAAAAATATTTTTCATCTTCTTTTTATCATTTTAATCGTCATATTTTATAATCTTCTATTGACAGCAACATTAAAAAAATTTCCTTTAATATATCTCTCTTTTTATTAAAATTTATTTCATAAAATAGCTACTTATCTTTGTACTTATTTTCTTAAAAAAAAAAAACAAAACCCACCCCCCTGCCTCCTCCCTCCCCAATCCCCTGTTTTGTCGGGGGGGGGAGGTGGTTTAGTATTTTTTTTTATTTACATAGCTATAAATCTTTTTTAATATCATTATTTTAATTTATCAAGTGCCAATTTCTTTTGTTCTGTTTAAAAGATAATATCAATTAGATCCCTATTAAATCTTTATGAATATTTTTTTTTTAATTAGCTCAAGATGAGCAGTTACGTTCTTAATTTCTGTTTTGGGGATATTTATTTTGAATCAAAACACAAACTACTTAAAATGTATTTTTATTTCCTGCTTGTTTTTAATATGCAAATTTTATTTTTAGACCTTTAAAGAAGGTCATTATTACTAAAATATTTTCACTATATAAAAATTATCAACTTTTCTATTTTTATGTTTTCTTGCATCTTGTTTTAAACAGCATTCCAATTTGTCATCAATATTATACATTTTAAAAATTTCTTTCTACTTGTTTCATTTTTACTTTATTATTGTTATGGTAATGATTGTCATGTGTATTTGAATTATCATTAGATCTCTTGGAATTCCTTTTCATTTAACAAGCAACAGTCAGAATGCTGTTTAGAAACCTTTTTTGTTTTTAAATCTAAAACAATACCTACATTATTTTTTTTTTATAATTAATCCCAAAATGTAAAATTTTGACATTATCCTTACTATTTTTCCTAAAACCCATCTACCTTCTTGTCTCACAGAGTCATATAAATATATCTATGCATTTTTCATCCTTGTCAATAGCTTGTTTACAATACTAACTTTTAGGTATTTTATATAATATTTATGTTTATTTTAAATCTTTAGCAATGACTTGCTTATAATGCTAACTTTCTGGCATTTATTTTTAGAATTCTAAAGACTTAACAGAAACAATTGTGAATGCACAGACATGCTTAATTCTGAAAATTAGTACATCTTCTCTAGATATTTGGCTCTTTTTGTCTCTATCCAGATTAATTGTACTTCTGATGTACTTCCATATAACAAAAGTCTTATTTATATTTTGCTTTATATATATATACACTCTGGTAGAATTTGTTATATATATATATAGAACATAAATACACTCTGGTAGAATTTGTTATATATATATATAGAACATAAATAAAAGTGGATTTCCACCTTTATTGTTAAAAGGAGGTTGCCTTGACTCAGATTAAGATTGGTGAGTGTCATTGATTTTGGTATTGTCTAGGTGTTGACTATTGTAGAAGTCAACTATTCTTCACATGTGGTTATATAAAGACATGCACTCTTCCATCAATACATGTTTTAATAGCATAGATAATGTCTATTTTTGTAGCACATGTTCAAGAGTAGTTAACTTCCATAATATTTTATAAGTGCATAAATTACTATATAATCAATTATTTCATATATATATATATTGAAATTAATAATGTCTTAATCATTTTACTATCAGATATGTTGTCTTCCACATGGTTATGATCTAGTTTAATGTTATGAGGGATAGTAATTAAATATAGTATTAAAATGTTTAAAATATTATTATATAAAATAGAACAATAAGTTTAAAATAAAATTATATAATATGCAAATTTTGTGATAAATTATTAAATGTCACATTTTATAATACTATAATAAGTTTGTTTAAAATATTTAAGATTAAAAGAAACTTATATATTGTATAAATTATATTAAAAATTTTTCTTTTCAAAGAATGTATTGCAAAACACCTCAATTAAGAAATATATTTTAAATAATTAAATTAATTTTTTTAAAAGATTTAATCAGTCAAAGCATTTTTGAAATTCTTGTAATTAAAATAAAATCAGGTGTCAAAAATAAGACATTAAGGGTGATAAAAGCAAGATTATCAAAGTCTGTGAAAAACAAGATTAAAGGTATTGAAAGCAAGATTGGAATGTTCAAAACAAGAAGTAAAAAATATATAAGCAGTTTTTTGTGAAAGAGGTAATCTGGATTCTCACTTTCTTCAAGTTATTTTAAACCTTCACTATGCTGACTGGGTAGAACAAAGAAAACATTGCTGACTGCTGAAATCTATCCTGAATCCCAGGTACTTAACCATACTATTTTTTACATGAATCTTTAATCAAAATGGAGAATCTGTGTTTAAACTTCAAATTTCAATGCCAGGAGATTGTAAAAGGACATTATGGCAACTTACAAATGGAATAAATTAATATTTGTCATCACAAAAGAAATCAATCCCAGATTGTAAAACTTTTGTTTAGTAAATAAAAAAAGCTATTATCCTAATGTATTAATCATTTAAGTTTTATTTTAATTTATATTTAATGCCAACAAACTATATTTTATCAAAGCAAAAAGTTTAAGTTATTTTTTAAAAAAAGGAGTTGAATTTTAAAGCATCTGAAATTAAAAAAAGATTTGTATAAAAAAGAGAGAATTTTGTTTCGTCTTGCATTTACTATATATGTTATGATCTGTTAATATTTTTTTTATTAAAAAGGGAAGTTTTTTTTAAAATGTGAAATTATCAGATAAATAAACAAAAGTGTAATATTCAATTTAAATCAAAAGTGCATGCTTGTGAAATAATTAGAATCCAAGTATTTAAAAAAAAGAAAGATGAATGTAATAAATTTATTGGTATTACATTAAAGGTTATTCTGAAATTAGATCAAATTCATTTATAAGTAAATTAGCCATACTTTTGATTGCTGTGAGTTAAATTTTGTGTATGTTAGAACTTATTATATACATGCAATTATTAGATTACTGGTAAATTATTTATTATTACATTATATTTATATGTTGGATGTATTCCTGGTTTTGTTCTGTAAGTTTGGGGTCAGATCTAAAAAACTATTTCAGTTAATTAAGAGTATTACTAGCAAATCAAAGTTAGATTCAAAAAATCATTTCGCATAATTATATTATATTATTATTAAATCAATATTAAGACATAAAGTGGCAACTTCATAGAGTTATCATTGTAAGAAAGGTGTATTGGTTATTTTATTCTATATTAGATATATGTAAATAATATTTTTTTTTTTATAAAGCATATGTGGAACTACATTATTATGCTATAAATAAATGTATTGTGAAGGTTGCCATACTTATGAATATATTTGGTGTATATTAAAGGCTAGGTATTTATTCTGTGGAAAATATATTTGATCATAAAAAATAAGTTGTATTATAAGATTTAATTGAAATGTTTTAAAATTTATCAGAATAAACCATACTCACTTTATAAACAAGTATTATTTTCCATTTTGTCTGTGAATTAAAAAAAGATAGAGAGAGAAAAAAAATTTTAAAAAAGAAGCGAAAATTATATTTGTTAGACAATTATACTTGTTTATTTAATATGGTAACTCCTTTATATGTAATATTATCTTGGCCTGCATATTTATCCTACGTCCATTTCATTGGGAATATCTTGTGTTCTACATGATCTAGTCATATATTGCAAATAGTGGCTGTATAATTGTCATCATCATTATATTAAATTAATATTCTCATATCTTGTATACAAATATATATATATTTGTATATAAAATGTGAGAATGTATATATATACCTGATGTTTAATGTCATGTGTTGCCTGAGACAATTAAGTAACTGTAAATTTAAACATACCTTGGATGAATCATTACAGTATATATTAAACCAATAAACATCACAAGATCTGCTTTTAGTCTAATATTTATTGTTTCAGTTCTGTCTTTTGGCAGATAGTTAATGATGCTGATGTTGAAGATAGTTGAGATGGTAAATTGTCTTAAAATATATAATTTATATATAATAATAATAATAATAGATATTTATTATTGATGTTTTCATCATAAATATTAATATTACTTCAATATATATATATATATAATTTTCATCTTTTTTATAAAAAAAAAAAAGAGACGAAAAAAGATATTAAAAATGCGATAAAACGTTCGATTTGTGTATTTAGTAAATGACATTTCCATTTTTTAAAACCATAATTTATGTTAAATTACTTAGTTCAAGCATTACAGTTCTTTTCATCGTTACAAAGAAAATTATTGAATTTCAATTAGTAAAATTAAAGTGAACTAAATGACAAACGTTGTAATACGACTGACGTGTAGTTTTGTTTTAAATTAGAATCAAAGCTTCTGTATCTTATTTTTTGAGATTTTAAGTTAACTTTAGTAAAATAAATTAAAACTCTAAAATTAAATATTGCTGTGCTAACCTTACTATTTCAATTTAATTTACGAATTTGAATTAATAAAATATCTCATTGCTTAACTATTTATATAATTGTTAATTAGAGAAGATATTAATTAGTATTAAAGTTTATCGGCTTAACGTTTTCGAGGATCCATGCCTCATATTCATAGCCTTCATAAAATGTATAATAAAATATGCAAATACAAATATTCAAATAAGCTAGTATTACGTAGCCCATTTCTTCGAGATCTCGAAGCAAGTATCCTTTCTATTAATGGCATGGATGTTTCCATTGATGTAAAATGCCTCCTTTATTTTTCTTTTGTGATCATTTGATTCTGAGCACAATATTATGGGATTGGCGGGTGTGAAGTTGTGTCCAGATTGTTTAGCATGCTCCAAGAATACAGAGGACGTGTTGAGGCAATCGTTTTGTTTTGCTAAATAACACAGACTATAAAAATAAAATGCACGACCAAATTAAAATATTAAAGTTGGTGCATCATAACTCTTTTAATATTAAACTAGATCGAGATAAATTTATTAACAATGTGCTTCGGACTTTCAAGGATAAAGGGATTACTAAATCCGAATATTACAGGATTTACCCTTCTGCCACTAGACCTCCCCCCGAATGTTTGACAATTTAAAACTACATAAAACAGGCGAACCACTTAGATTGATGATGGATTTCGGTGGTGTGCATTATTTTGAAGCAGCCAAATTAATCAATCAATTACTTATAGATTACCTTAATTTTGGCTCATACACGATAAACTCGTCTCTCCAATTCATCTCCAAAATCAAAAATACTCAAATCTCTCAGACTTCAGTTATGGCTACAATGGATGTGAAGGAACTATACGGATCAATTAATCGAAAAGCATCTATCCAAATAGTACACGAAGAGCTACTGTGAGCACATTGCCTTAGTGAAAGAGTTAAATTCATTATTGCTTTCCTGTCATGGCTTGATTCACATATATTTACACTCTTTGAAAACAAGTGGTACACAATGCAAGATGGATGGCCCATGGGCCTTCCTATCAGTGGTGTTTTATCTAGCATATATTTAAATAAATACGAGCTATCGATCCTTCCAAAATATCACAATATCAACCAAGACTTTACATATATTCGTTATGTAGACGATATCTTTATCATAACCTCTAAAGATAATACTTTCAATATACTACGTGATTTACAAAACTTAACCAAACTTTCATTCACCATCATATGAAAATAATAAAGAACTTAAATATCTCGACATCTCTTTATCGAGAAATCGCCACTTAATAGATTACAAAATGATTGTTAAACCATTTGAAATTCGCAGCTGTATCCACCCTAACTCTAACTCACCTGCATCGCATAAATTTGCTGGCCTTAATGCATTTTTGTTTAGAAACTTTTATTTATGTAAATATGAAGCAGACAAGAAAGAAAACATAAACAACTATATTAAAGATCTATTAGCAGCAGGGTTCAAATTCAAAGCTATTAAAAATAAAATCATAAAATTTAATAATACAATAAACAATAATGTACCTCGCACCAATCTACCTAGAATAACTATCCCCTACATTCCTAAAATATCTAACAAACTAATGAAAGCATTAAACGATAAATTTAACATAGCAGTTAGAACTCCACCTAATTCTAATAGATTGCTTAACAACTCTAAAGACCACATTGATCAATCGTTCATCCCACACGTGGTGTACTCTATTGCCTGCCCTCAGGCTGGATGCCATGCTATATATTATGGTGAAACGAAAGCTACAATCAATACTAGACTGGGTCAACATATTTACACATTTAACAGAGCTCAGAAAAACAGCAACACGTCCTCTGTATTCTTGGAGCATGCTAAACAATCTGGACACAACTTCACACCCGCCAATCCCATAATATTGTGCTCAGAATCAAATGATCACAAAAGAAAAATAAAGGAGGCATTTTACATCAATGGAAACATCCATGCCATTAATAGAAAGGATACTTGCTTCGAGATCTCGAAAAAATGGGCTACGTAATACTAGCTTATTTGAATATTTGTATTTGCATATTTTATTATACATTTTATGAAGGCTATGAATATGAGGCATGGATCCTCGAAAACATTAAGCCGATAAACTCTAATACTAATTAATATCTTCTCTAATTAACAATTATATATTTTACATATAGTGAGAAGTAAAGCTATATTTATTAACTATTTATAAAGATTTTTAATGTTTATCAAATATGATAATATACGTTAATATTCCCACATCCATATCCAGAAAACTATTACTGCATGTTTGTTTCTCAGCTTGACTTTTCAATGTTCAACTATACCAGAAGTTTGGGAAGTTAAGATTAGACATTTTGGTATACAATTATTTGTGCTTTGTGGGGGAAAAAATGATTTTATTTATAAATAGCAATTAATTATGACAAGTGATTGTGGGTTAACAGTCCCAGTAATAATCAGATCATGGTGAGCTATCTTTGTTGTCTCTAGCTCTCTATACAATGCTGCATATGTTTAATGATAATAATGTAAGGAATGGCAAGATTATTCACTGCCATTTAAAAATAATCATTACTGGAATAATTGTTGTGTTTTGGAGTGTATTCCCACAAATAGATGAAGAACCAGTTTGTCAGACAATGGCTATCCTACTATGCTACTGAGATTAAACACTAGATTAGCAAACAGCAGGATTATTTCTACTTAGTAGATAGCTTGCAAGCTAAAGATCTCAACAATCAATAGTATCATCTTACTTAGGAAGTTATTGAAAGAAAGAACCTATTTTAAGAAAATTGATACTATGGAGTTTTCTCTGTCAACCAGGCAGTTATTCATGGCAAGTCATATTTCAACAAAATCTTTGCAACATTAAAATTTGAAAAACAATATCTTTAAAATATAAAAAAAGCTTAAAATTTTGAAAAACCTCCATAACATCACATAGTCATCACATTTGCTAATGCTAATAAATTTGAACAAAAAGATCAAAAGGTTTGAAGATGAGTATAAATGGTATATATAGTGAGATAGTTGGACAAATAGTGGCATGTTTTAGAGTGGTATGTAATTATTTACTTAAGTTATTAAAAGAATCAGAAGTTGCTAATTTTGTCTTTGATATAAATCTGGGACAAAAGATTTCAGAAATATGAGGATATAGTAAAAGAATATTATGGTAATGATAATGTCAGAACTAAAAATATAGCCTTAATTTAGATATAAATATGAACATCAAGTTAAACAGATGAGCAAGTTAAATATATGGCCAAAACTTTAGAATGTATTTATGGAGGTAAAATATGAGGTAAGTTTAATTAAAATGCTGTAATTAGCGAAAGAAAATAAAATAGTGGAAGTTTTAGCCAGCACCAAAAGAAATGAAAGAAAAGAAGTTATAATATTATTATTTCAAATATATATTTTGAAAAACTATATCAAAGAAACTGTACATGAAAAATGCCAAGATACAATGGATGTTAGTAACTGAATTATGTTTTAATTTAAAATAGTTTTGCAATTAGGTTAAATTGTGCAAGGTTGTCTAAAAGCAAATGTAGATTCTGATAATACTCTGATTATGATGTTGAATTATCATATAGATTTAAATTATCTAGGTGTATATATGCATATATAATACAATATTTTTAATGGTTGTTTTTGATAGAAATCTTGAATGTGTGGTAATATTCATTTAAATCAACTTAATTAGAAAGCACTGAACCTAGAACAACTACCCCAGGCCAAGAGTCAAAATAAACTGGCAGTACTTTCTAATCAAGTTGATTTAAATGGATAACTCAACACATTCATGATTTCTATATGTATATATAGTGTAAACTTAAAAAAGATAGATAAAGATAAAATCCACTTTATCTGTAACCTAAGAAAGTAGTAGAGAATTCAGGGAATGACAAAGTATGAACTAGAATCATAAATGCAATACTATAAAGCTATCTAACAAGCTATTGCGCACCTGGTTAAAATAATAACAAATGTCACAATACCAAGATATACATGGGAAGCATTATAATAGAATACAAAGTAACAGCTATTAAGAATTAAGAGGAGGAGAAACACCAACTCATTCTATCATACATACAAGAATCTTATTATTATAAACATATGCTTTAAGATTATCTTTAAATTTTCCTTCTTTAAGACCTAATACAGCTATCCATTTTTTTATAATCTACCTTGAAAAGATCTAATCCTCTGACAAGCTTCTCATTAGCTTTGATCAGATGAAATAACATTTAATTTTTAAAATATTTGAAATGTTTTTTTAAAATTTATGCCATTCAAAATTTATTTTTTAAATGTAAAAATCTCAATATTAAAATAAATTAAATAATATAGTTCATAAAGTTATATAAGATATTTCAAGGTGATATGTTTCGTAAATCCTTTTGGCCCCAGATTTATTCAATATCGAATGAAATCCTAATTAAAATACAAATAAATAAGACATAGGCTTCCCTCTAAGCTAATGTCTTATTATAATTATAACAATATTAATTTAGAATAACAGGATTGCACTCAGATATTAAGAATGGATGTGTGATTTGGTAACAATTTTAAACATCTTAGACTTAACACCTTCTAAATATAAATTTGGGTTTTGTACAAATTGAATCTTATCAAAATAATAATAACTATAATCTTCTAATATGAAAATTATTTTAAATAAATATGTACAGTGATTTAATATAAGAAAATTAAATTAAAGTGATCCAAATTGACAAAACAAATTGCAATATTTTATTAAGCAACTACAACTTTGTTAGATGTTCTATTAATGCTTAAATAATTTAATAAATAGTGATTTTTATAAAATTTAAATGTCATGTGCTTTTATAATACATACTAAAATAATTGTATAACATTTTCTAAGCAGTTAAAATTTTAATTAATGTTTTAAAATGAATTATGTTTGATAATTGAGATGATTTTTGTTTAAACCACCAAACATCACATGATCACCATTTCTTACTCTGATTACTCTGGCTTGCATTGTATGGAGAGTTTTGCCTGTTTTAATGATTTCTGTTTAACAAATGGAATGATGTAAATAAACAACTATGAGAAATTATTTAAATAACAATACTTAAATTAATACACTGTACAGGCTTATATATATATGTAATATATAAGGGATTCGAACTCAGACTTTCACACAACCCTCAACTCTCCAAGCCATCTCATATTGCTGACCCATCTGATCACACACATGTTGAAAAGATAAATAATCACCAATATATGTATTTCATGCTAAACCAGCACTCATCAGTTGTCCAGATTACCATATTCACACATATATACAATCAGTGCTCAGCTTTATATTAAGATAGCAAATCTTTATACTTTAATGGACAGGCTTCAAACTACTTCAACTCACAACTCTTCAGTCTTCCATTTCATTGAAAATCTGATGATGGAATGTTCAACACCCTCATTAGTGCCAAGTTGACATTAGTTATTCTAAAAAATAACAACAAAATTTACAATTAGTCAATCTTTAAATCTACATAGATCAAACATTTTCACAATAATGCTTCTGTAAAATTTATCAGAAGAATCAAAAATTAAAATTGACATACTGTTTTATTAAAACACTCCATTGGATTATCAAAAACAATCCATCATGTTAGCAAAAAAATCTATTACATTAAAATAATTTTTTTATATTATTTTACTATCAAAATTTCTCATTTATTATCTCATTCATACTATAATAATAACCATCATATAGCAGTGTCTCTTATATGAATATTTTTCATATTTAATAATATTATTAACAATAATAGCTTACCAATCCATTGAAGGAGTTATAAGATAGATGTATATTATTATCTATTCATGCCCAAAATAAATTTAAAAATTTTAAAACCAGTTGTTTATCATATTTGGTCTTGACAATTAACAAAGCTCAAATATAGGATTGACACATTTACAATGTATTTTTTACATTTTAAGGTGACAAAGAATGCTCTTAGAGTTAAGGTAGAATTCCTTGATATCTTGATAACACCACTAAAATGCCAGATAAAGCATGGTAAAATCTCACACATTCTTTATTAACATACTAACACTATAAGAAAGATTAATCTTCAATATGCATAAAGTAAGGCAAAGTAAAAGTATGATGGCATTGCTCATAGGATGAACCTACTTTAGAGAGCTAGTCCAGGTAAATAATGAGAATATACATCAGGGACCAAATATTAAATAGAAAGTGCCTTAGAATAGAAAGAACCTTAGCTATAATTTCTAAAGTATATGCTATAAGCATATAAAAGCTAGCAGAATAACAAATAATAAGCGAGAGCTTAAATCCTTCTATCTCTAAAAAATAAGCTAGCAAAACTAATGATGGAAATTAACAACAATCCATAAAATATACTGGTATGTAAAAGTACTCCTAAATATAGAGAAAATAACTCTACTAATATGACACATTATTATAATAGCTAATCAATGTGAAATATGATAAAAATCAACACCAAATATAATTCTATTAATATTAGGCAATGAATCATAAATCATAAAAATATACATCAACATATTCAACTTAAAGCAACATTATACACCTTCATAAATAAATTATTCATACTTTTAAAGTGAGAAATATACTATTTCAGAATATGTTCATATGATAAAATATTATTTTGAGAATATTAACCTTAATATTTTTAAATATATAGTATATGTAGCATATAACTTGATCAATAATATATGCCCATTGTAACATAGTATAAAATCATAATATAAATAATTTAACCTTTTTTAGCCATAAATAAATTATATTAAATAATAATGTCCTTCTGTTTCATTCATGACTAATTCTCCATTATTTGGACATGGAGAAGACTGTTGAAATCTTGTGGACAGAAAACACATCCATTATATAAGATAATATCATTAAAATATTATAATCTATAATATAAATAGAAAATGTGTAATGTGTTTTTTTTAGATTTCCCTAGTAAATTCAATTTATTTTGCTAATAAACATATGATAAGTTCATAGTCATATGTTCAATATATTCATAGATTTAAAATCTAATAAATATTCAAAGTACTGCAGTAAATATATCACAAATCCTTAAATTTAGATTTATTAAATTTAAATTCATCCATTATGCAAAGTATTCTAAATTGGTATTAGTAATATCATATTGGACAATAAAACACTTCAATGATTATTATTAGCATTATTGAACATTCACAGGAGATAATGTTTGATTTAACTATTATCTTCAAGACCTTAGCATTTATGTAACAATGCACAGAAGGAAGAAATCATTTATGAGTTATAAACATTTGTACAGGTTTCATAAAGTTATTAAAATAGAAAAAAGTTATTTTAATTCTTTAATTATAAATTTATTTGAATGCACATTGATTGCACATTGATTACGTAAGTAATATTTACTAAGGCTATAAACCTCAAGAGTGTGCACATGAAAATGTGAAGGTAGGAACCTCTACAGGTCTTAACCACAAGCTTACACTTTGGAAGTGAAAAGGGGAACCCTTCTTTACTTCAGCCTACTTTCTATATAAATAGATGAAGCTGAAGCAGTTAGATCTGAGAGCATGAAGCTATTTGATACTTCACTGATTAAGTCCACAATTTCTATTACACATTAGTACTCATGAAATCTTTCGATTTACAATGAGTCAATGGAAAGATCTTAGAAATCTATTCTGATAATTTAAAGTTGTAATTATAAATTTATTTAAACGCACATTGATTATGTAAGTAATATTTACTAAGGCTATAAACTGCTTCAGCTTCACCTATTTATATAGAAAGTAGGTTGAAGTAAAAAAGGTTTCCCCTCTTTTCTTCCAAAGCATAAGCTTATGGTTAAGACCTGTAGAGGTCCCTACCTTCGGATTTTCATATGCACACTCTTGAGGTTTATAGACTTAGTAAATATTACTTACATAATCAATGTGCGTTTAAATAAATTTATAATTACAACTTTAAATTATTGTAATAAATTTCTAACTATAAGATCTTTCCATTGAGTTATTGTAAATCAAAGATTTCATGAGTACTATTGTGTAATAGGAATTGTGGACTTAATCAGTGAAGTATCGAATAGCCTCATGCTCTCAGATCTAACTGCTTCAGCTTCACCTATTTATATAGAAAGTAGGTTGAAGTAAAGAAAGGTTCCCCTCTTTTCTTCCAAAACATAAGCTTGTGGTCAAGACCTGTAGAGGTCCCTACCTTCACATTTTCATGCACATATTCTTGAGGTTTATAGCCTTAGTAAATATTATCTTAATTGGAATGCCATTATCACAAGAAAAATGTGTTTTCTTTTATCAAGTAAACATTTTTATATTCACATATTTTAACTATTGGCCCTCTACTTAAACTGATTCTTTTAACTATTGGCCCTCTACTTAAATCTGAGAACAATATGATTCGTCTGTTTCATTTGCAATCAGTTCTATTGTTAAAATATTAATCTAAAATACACAGAATTTTTTTAATTCAGCTTCTAAAAATTGAATAATTTTAGATTCAAATTGGTTAAATGTAACGAAAAATTAAAAATAATGTTAATAACTGTAGAAAAATATAAGAAAAATGTGTAAAAAATAGCTAGCAGTAAAACAAAAGAATTATATTCTAACCAATGATTGTGTTGTTATTCAGTCTCCAGCTGTCAAGTAATTCACTTTTTATTTCCCACATGCTTATTTCTCTTGTAAAATTTAAAATTTTCCAAATCAAACTTTATATTTCCATAAAGTAACATCAAATCTTATTTATGAATGTAAAAAATTATGATAGATGTAATTATTTACTTCAATTACGAACGTATACAGCTTCGTTGTCGTGTCTGAATCTGTCATTTAGAAACACGCCTTAGAAATTGCCTGATTACGTTTTGTAGCGATAATTGTTTTTTGTTACAGATTATTTCTCCAAATGTATTTTTCTTCTAATATTTAAAATTTTCCGAGTCAAACTTTATATTTTGATAGAGCACTATATTATATTATTTGTGAACATAAAAAATTACAATAAATATAATTATTTACATCAAAATCATTTAAGAATGCATACATCTTCATTCTGTAGCGATAATTGTTTTTTGTTATGGATCCTCATTTTCGAATATGTCATTTGGAAACACGCCTAGAAGATTTGGTAGGTATCCAATCAGAGAAGAAGACACAGCGATGTAACAAATAGGCTGTGAAGATTAATGATTTTTTTTTAAAAAAATATAATGCTATATGCGGATGTTTTTAGAACTAAAATTGAAAGCATTAAATTTCCTATCAAATAAGCCTAAAATGAAAAAATTGACCAAGAGATGGTGCATGCTACTTCCAAAAAATTTTAACTATGGGGAATTTTCGTAATAATCAGGAAACTGGTTAAACAGTTCATAGTAAGTTAAATTTTATCACCCCACTTGACGAGAAATTACTTCTTTTCTTTTTCAAAGAAAATCATTATAATAGTAAAAACAAAAAACTTTATACTGGTTTTTTTTTATAATAGTAAATAACATGTTTTAAAGAAATGATGTGGCACAAATTAACTATTATTATTGAATTAGTCAATTCTTTTCTTTTGCAGAATTAATTATTATTGAACATTGAAAAATTTTTGCAATGTTAATTTATAATTCTTATTTGAATTACAGTTTTATTCCATGTAAATTAATTCCAAATAATATTGACTTGCAAATATTATGAAGAAGTTACTATAAAATTATCAATATTTTTGGTAATGTTCTTGCCAATAGTAGAATTAGATATTCCTTGACAATTTTAATTATAATATAGATGTGCAATTTATCTATAAAATTGTAAATTATATAATTTTAAATCTTCTCATTCGATAATTTAATTTATAAACCAATTAAGCGAATGTAACGCTTGAATGTGAAGCTATAATAAAATACAGGAATTAATATACGCTAAGCGCTTTCGAGGTGCTTTACCTCATATTCATAGCGATGCTGTGAGCTGCAAAATGTACAAATGGAGTGGGAGAAGTGGTATGCAAAGCATATGCAAATGGGCTAAATAGTCCAGCGTTTAGAGATATCGAAGCAGGTGTCGCGTCTATTGATAGAGTTGTTATTGTTATTGATGTAGTACGCTTCTCTGATCTTCCGCTTAATGTCGTTTTTCTCGATACAGACTATTTTAGGGTGGGAAGGTTCAAATAAATGTCCAGTCTTCTTGGAGTGTTCCAAAAATGTTGCAATAGAGCTATGAAAAACAACGATAACTCGTCAACATTTTTGGAACACTCCAAGAAGACTGGACATTTATTTGAACCTTCCCACCCTAAAATAGTCTGTATCGAGAAAAACGACATTAAGCGGAAGATCAGAGAAGCGTACTACATCAATAACAATAACAACTCTATCAATAGACGCGACACCTGCTTCTATATCTCTAAACGCTGGACTATTTAGCCCATTTGCATATGCTTTGCATACCACTTCTCCCACTCCATTTTTACATTTTGCAGCTCACAGCATCGCTATGAATATGAGGTAAAGCACCTCGAAAGCGCTTAGCGTATATTAATTCCTGTATATTATTATAGCTTCACATTCAAGCGTTACATTCGCTTAATTGGTCTATAAAATTGACAATTGTTCTCCAGTCAAAGCAATATCAACAACAATAATGTATAGATGGAATTTAGTAAAAATGGTCATTTAGATTTGTAAAAGATATGGGCGAGAAGAGATTGCTGAAACTATGTTGACCACCAACTGATAGGCTGTCGAATATTTTTCAGCATCTGCATTTGTTTAAAATACTTTATTTTGTTTTACTCTTAAACTCTGAGTACATTTATAATAATAATAATTATTATTACTACTATTTGTAGTAATAGTAGTACTTGAAAAAATATTTCAGTTTATAAAGTTATTCAATAGTAATTCATTATAATTTTTAAAGCTAGCTATTACAAAAAAAAAAGAAATAGAAAATAGTTCCTTTTTAAACATTATATATTATTGTGATTACAAATACTGGTCTTAAAGTCACACTAAAAGCATAATTAATTTATTTATATTTCCATTAAAGTATGAGGATTGGCTATCTTAATATATATCTGAGTACTTATGGCATAAATCTGTAGAGATGGTAATCTGGACCAACTGATGATTGCTGGTTTAGCATGAAATACATGTATTGGTGATTATTTATCTTTTCAACATATATGTGTTCAAGTGTATCAGTGTTATGAGATAGTGTGGAGAGTAGTGGGGCGTGTGGAAGTCTGTGCTCATATACCCTATATATTATATTTCCATCTTATTGTAAATATAGTTTGATTTATTATCTCTAAAGTTACAAATAATCACAAATGCATTTTTAATTAATACAAATACTACTAATAGTCAGATAAATAAAATAAACAGATAAATTGGTTTAAATTAATTAAAGTTTTCAATTCATTACATAAAAATTAAAAAAAAAGTAAATCAAATAGAGAACAACTTTTACAATTAATTATTCTAAATATAATTTGTGACATTTTTTTTTACCTTTCAAATAATAACTTTTTGCTTTTTTCTAGAAGATTTTTCTTTAATTGTCTTTAGGAAATAAAGATAGATAAAATTATTTAGTATAATTTTCATGTAGTTTAAACATATATAAATAACAGCATAATTTGGACGTCAAGTTTTAGGTTAACTAAAGATGCCACAATGGATAAAAACTTTTGACTGGTTTTCTTTATTAATTCTTTTTATTATTTGCAACTGTTCTGTTACGTTCTTATATAAGCTTTCACTGAATTTTTTTTTATAAATAAATTAAACAACGTATTTTTAGTTCTTTTCCTCTGCCTGTCAATTATATCTTACTTGTTTTTTTTTTTTTGTTGTTGTTGTTTTTTTTTTTTACAATCGCAATAATAATATTTCTTTACTTAATAACTGAATTTGAGAAAAAGGTGTTTTCCCATTCTTACAACTAAAGTAATAAAAATATTATTCTGAATTTTAATTATGTCTTATAATTAACAAATCAATAAATATTACATGTTATATACATACATCCACATAATAAAAATAAATTTAGTACTAATTTCTTAATATTTATAACACTTGATTAATAAAGCTATCTATGGCTTTATATGTGTTTAACGATGAAAGTAATGCCCTCATCATTGATGACAATTCTATCTCAGTATACATATATAAGGTAAAGTAGAATATGAGTTAGAATTGTGGTAAAGTAGTAAAATAAACATTTGTTTTGTTTGCGTCACTTTGCATTTGAAAAATTTGCCTGCGCGGTCTATTGTTAATGAATTTTTTAAATTTGATTTTAGCTAGTAATTTAATTTTGAATTACTAAAAGTGTATTAACTGTAATTAGTTTTAGTCAACAAACTGGAAATTAATCACACACACACATATATATATATATTATCACGAGTATTTTTTGTTATAAAACTTTACTATTAGATCAGTAAAGTATCTCGCTAAGTAGTGGACATTGATCATCATCATTGACAATTTGATATAGCTTACTTTCTTCATATGTATTATATTGCAAATCTTAATTTTAGACCTACACTATGAATTTTAATAATAAATTATGATGTTCAGATCTACTTTATAAAAAGTGATTAAATTCATATGTTTGAATTAAAAAACAAATCAAAAAGAAAAAAAAAAGTATTTAATGATCCTCTAGTCATAAGTGATTTGCTATTTCTACAAACTTTTACAAAAATATCAAAACGATTTTAATTAATTAAATGTCACATGTGTGCTTCACACGTGTGTTTATGATCTTAATTTTTTTATTGAAATACATATTATTTTGTACACAATTGCATTCTATTGAACAAAACTCCTGGTTATGATTAAATGTAAAAATATTTAATTTCATCGTTGCTATCAATGATTTTCCGACTCACTGCTTGTCTCAAATATAAATATATTAAATTTATTAAGTGTTAGCAGATAATATAATAATAATATGAAAGGCTAAAACCTTCGACAGTAGTGCCTTAAAAATGCTTATGTGACAGCCAATCAGATGTAATAATGACTGCATGTGGAACTCTCAATTCAAGAAAACAAGCTATAACTATGAAAAAAAGATGGAACCACCTTCTTCTCTACTTAAATTTGTATATAAATAAGACAGACTCAAGCATTCCGAACAAAGAACATGAAGCTAAAACACCTTCACATTTAATTCACTAAATATTACATATAAATAAACAATGTGAAATCTTTCCGATTTACTGCAAAACAATTTTCAAATCTAATGAAATGATAGTAACAAATGTAAATATATTAAATTTATTAAGTTCTAGCATTTCAAAATTGCTTCATAGTAAATTGAAAGATTTTGCATTGTTTATTTATATTTAATATTTAGTGAATTAAGTGTGAAGGTGTTTTAAGCTTCATGCTCTTTGTTCAGAATGCTTGAGTCTGGCTTATTTATATACAAATTTAAGTAGAGAAGATGGTAGTCCCATCTTTTTCTCATAGTTATGGCTTGTGTTCTTGAATTGAGAGTTCCACGTACAGTCATTATTACATCTGATTGGCTGTCACATAAACATTTTTAAAGTGCTTTTGTCTGAAGGTTTTAGCCTTTCACATTATTATTATATTATCTGCTAGCACTTAATAAATTTAATATATTTACATTTGTTACTATCATTACATTAGATTTGAAAATTGCTTCGTAATAAATCAAAAGATTTTGCATTGTCTATTTATATTTAATATTTAGTGAATTAAATGTCTTTATATTTAATATTTAGTGAATTAAATGTAAAGATGTTTTAAGCTTCATGCTCTTTGTTCAGAATGCTTGAGTCTGGCTTATTTATATATAAATTTAAGTAGAGAAGAAGGTGGTCCCATCTTTTTTTCATAGTTTTGACTTGTGTTCTTGAATTGAGAGTTCCATGTGCAGTCATTATTACATCTGATTGGCTGTCACATAAGCATTTTTGAGGCACTTCTGTCAAAGGTTATAGTTGTGAGCATACATATGCGAGCATCAATGTCTGTAATAAGGTTGTTATATATAGATTACAGTAAAACTTTATTTAAAAGTAATATATATATAATTTAAAATAATCTGATTTCATTTATAAGTCAATTTGTAATTAATTTGCTTAAATTGCATATGTATAGGTATTTCATGTACCACCATCATATATTATATTGAATCTTGTTATTTGATCATTTAGTGTATTTTCTAAATTTAATTTAAAATAACTTGTAAAATAAAATCACACTATGCACATCTATTTTAGGATGGTGTGATGATTAAAAGTAAAAAATTATTAAACATTAAATGTTTTCAAAAATATATTTCATCTTATAAATAAGTTTTGACCAAGCATCTCAATTGCTAAAATCTTGTGCTAAGAAAATGATGGAATCTTGGAAAACATTCTAATTCAGCAATGATACAAAAGACAGGGTTTATTTTTAGTACTTAAATATATAAAATTTGAAGGTGCTAAATGCTTATCTTGCTGAAGATTTGTTATTAAAATTAGAACATAATGGAAGGTGAGTTTATATAGGCTAGATTTTTCCATGTAAATATACTCACTGTAAAATCTTTGAAGCATCTGTTAATATAATCCAGGCCAGTTTAAATTTTGAGATAGCTGAATAGAGCAGCCAGGAGTAATTTCCCAAAAAAAGAAATTTTGATTTCCCTTTTCCTTTTTAATTGGAAAAGGGGACAAAGTATTTTTAATTAAATGCTCCCTACAAAAAAAAAAAAAATCCCCCAACCCCCCCCCCCAAAAAGCCCAAAACACAATCCACCCCCAAAAAACAAAGGGAGGGAATCCAAAATCCCCCCCCCAAAAACCAAAAAAAGAACAATAACTCTTAATTTGTAAGCTATAGCTATTATAAACTTAAATGAATGTTCAAAGTTAATTTCTAAAACTTATATCTAAAGTAAAGGTAGATTCTAAACAATACTTTACCTTATTCTTTGAAAGTTAAATCTGTAAACTCTCTAATTTTATGTATATTAAAATAGAAATTCATAATCACTCATAATGTAAATCTATATATTTTTTTCATGCTTGAGGTGATGCCTAAAATGTCTTATTGATTTTTAAATATTAAAATTCCATTACTTATATATGTGATAATATGCCAAATATACCTCAAAATATAATGATTTTAGTAATTCTATACTGAAGACAATTTAAATTTATATTTGACTTACTAATATAATATGTCTATTTTTCTTGACCAGACTCACTGTTTTGAAATTATATTGACTGATCGATATTAATAATATAAATTGATTTAGATTTATGTTCATTGATTAGTTATTCTGGTTTGCTACATTATAATTGCAAATTATACAGAGACTAAACTCTCTTATAAATTAGCACCACCAGTGCAAAACAGAGTAATTAATGGATGCAAAAAGGTTTGTGAATAAAATCCCTATGTAGTGTTTACTCCATTGTGCCTTTCATCAGTAAGGAGGCTTAGATCTGAGAGCACTGCATCTTGACCTTAGGATTTAATGCAACTCTTCAGCAGCCACTTTTTTTTACCTTATTAGCTAACTATAAAGCATTGAGTGCAAAATGAAAACACAGTAATGTTTTCGATTCAAGCTTATTAGCTTGTATAGTTGTATATATCTGAACTCAGTTCAGAACTCATACATTTTGGTTCTTTAATAACCATAGTTACCATAATCCTGTTGGAGAGTTGCATTAGATCCTAAGATCTAGGTGCAGTGCACTCAGATACAAGGCTCCTCACTGATGAAAGTCACAAGCTAGAAACTAGTCTGGGAATATTGGTTGAGTAGACACTAGATATAAATTTTATGCATAAAACTTCTTTCATCCATTGATTACTCTGGCTTGCACTAGTGTCACTAATGTATGGAGAGTTTAGCCTCTGTGTAAATATCATGTGTAAGCATAAGAAGTGATCATGTGATGTTTAGTGGTTTAAAACCAATCCTTCCCAATAGGATTATGATGACTATGGTTATTAAAGAACCAAAGACACCAAAATGTATGGATGCTGAACTAAGTTCAGATCTATACAACAATACAAGGTAATGAGCATGATTTAAAAACATTACTATATTTTCATTTTGCACTCAAAGCTTTATAGTTAGCTAATAAGGTAAAAGTTGGCTGCTGGAGCATTGCATTAGAACTTAACATCTAGGTACAGTGCTCTTAGATCCAAGGATCCTCACTGATAAAAGCCACAAGCTAGAAACTGGGGATATTGGATGAGTAGGCATTAGATAGGGATTTTATGCACAAACCTTCTTGCATCCATTGATTACTCTAGCTTTCACTGGTGGTTCTAATGTATGGAAAGTTTAACCTTTGTGTAAACAGCTTGTGTAAGCATATGAAATGGTGATCATATGATGTTTAGTTGTTCATATATATAATCTTAATATAATTTTATTGGATAGTGCTATAGAAATATCTATTAAGGTATATTTTATAATTTTTAATTCAACTTACTCTCCTCAAATATACCTTCTCCCCTTGTAGAATCTATTTTAAGATGCAAATTAATTATCTATTAAATGGGATTACTAATTTATTAATTTAACCCTTTGATTATAGCATTATAATTAGATGCTTAATTTTATGAACTGGCTTTTGTTGGTAATACAGATAGAAGCTATCTGTTTAAGGCCCAATTAGTTAATTTCGACATATTTGTTATTTTGCCTTGGGCATTACGGATGTGTATTTACATATTCATACATTAGTGTCATGCTAATTTTCATTGGCTAATGGCAGAAACCATCCCATTCACAGGTTACCTCATTCATGGTGGATGTCAAGTCATACCCAAGGAGCACATTGTTCCGGTAAAGCTATCACATATAAAACTGGGAACAGACCCAGAACCCTAAATAAGCTTATCTGAGTTCCGAACTTATTACGTTCGCATCCTTATTAATTCATTAGCAAGGCATTCAGTCTCAAGGTACAGCACATTTTGTATGTGAAATCCCATGAATAATTGCTCATCCACACCACCATCTTTAAAATATTTAGTATGTGCCTATAGCAAGATATATGTGATGAGCCAGTTCTTCCTTTGTAGAATATACATTCAGAATTTATCTGAAGCCATAAGAATCAGCAGTTGAAGGAGTTTGATTTGCATCATTCTCGAACTTCATATTATGCTCGAACCTTAATTCAACTCAAATGGCCTTATTACTCATGCTGTATGATATATATATATATATATATATATATATATATATTGTACCTATATTGATATAGGCACATATAATTTTATATAAAATTATATTATTAAAATAATCGTTCATAAAAGAAAACATAAAATTAAACGTTGAAGAGTTTATTGCAGTTTGTTTTAGAAAAAAGATAAGAATTAAATAGTTTTCTAGCGTTAGTTTTTGAAATAAAAAAAGCTACAATTAATTAATCAAAAGGGGGGAGGGGGAGTCTTGGTTTGAGAAATGAAACTAAGGGTTATAAAAGGAAGTAAAGAGTTTTTATTAGTATTCGTAAAAATATAATTTAAAAAGTTAAAACATACAAATCTCTTTTCATTCAAGTTTAATTAAAGAAAAAAATAATGTTAAAACTAAATAGTAAATTGTATTAAAAATATATGTGCGTATATATGTGCGATTTGTAAATAAATAAAATGTATGCGAAATAAAAGAAGATTATCATTAAAAACACGGCAATGGCTATTAATAAAATAAAACAACACGTTTTATTGCATGGCTATTACTAATTAAGCAATCTTCCAAAACACGTTTATCAAATGATTATCATTGGAATTTGACAACAGATCTTTGCCGGAGATATTAGAAAGACAACAAGGCGCAGGTATAAATAGACCTTTTTTTTATCGGACAGTAATCAGTTCACAATCAGTTCACAAAGTAATTGAGTAGTGCAGTTCAGAAATTAATTGAGCAGTTAACAAACAAAATGCAGTGTTGAGAAGATCTTGGGAATGCACGTTTATCTCCAGCCCAGATGTCCGAGAAAACAGCAGATCTGCCCGTGAAATAATGTCAGCTTAACATCTTAGAAAATCTCCATCAGTATCTATTTGTCTCCGATAGTAATAATCGTGAAAATCAGGAAACTCAGCAAGGAAACGTCCCAGCCGGCTGGAAGCATTCATACTGGAACCATTCATACTGGAAGAAACAACAAACAAGAAGAAAACAAAGTGTTAAATCTACGTTCAAAATCCTAGGTAAAACATTTGCTTATTTTCGTTTATACTGTAATAGCCATTGCATTTCATTAATTCGTGTGAATCCTCCAAGAGTCTAATTATATGAACTCTATATCATACATAAATGAACTATTGATGTGTGTGATTAAATTTCAAATGCTATGTAGTCCTTTATTATCATTATTATGTGCGTGCATGAGTTAATATGTGCGTGATCATTATATCAATATTTATTAGTCAAATTAGAGTGTTCTGTTATTAAATCTATAGGAATATTTAAACTATTTAGAAATGTTAATTTAAAATATGCGTGTGTTTTATTAGAATTATAAAATGTTTAAATTTAGTAAATAAATGTTAGTTAATAAATTATCTTTAAAATTAAACTTTATTTGTCGGTCAATTCTTTTTATCAATTCTTTTTATCAATTCCTTTTATCAAGTCTTTTAATCACTAATTAAGTATAATCTATTAGTGATTACAAACAGCTGAGCTAGTCGTGGATTTAGGCGTTGAGTTAGTGGCCATTGCTCAAAGTGCGTTATTTATTCATCCTTGAATAGATAGCTGGCGCCCGTGTTTATACACAAACAAAAAAAAGTGCTTTGAACTTGGTGTTGAACTCAACAGCCGAGAAGAAGCTATGTCCTGGAAATGTAATGCTAGTTATATACTTTATAGCTATCGTTTGGGCATACATACTCTCCGAGTATGTTCTTCTCTGCCTAAGAGGCCGGTGTTTCGAATGCACATATTCGAACCCGGTTCAAATGGCTTTACCCAACGTGGGCCAAACTTGTCATAAATGACAGTTAATTAAATACTTTGTTCTTGTTGAAAATAAAAATCTAAAAAGTTAAATTACGTATGTAAAAGTGCTTTAATTTTAAAAAAAAGAATTGACCGAAAACTTTTTTTTTTCGAAATGAAAAGAGATTTTGACATTTATGCTATCAAATCAGAGACAGCTGATATTTGGGCGGAGTTAAAGCATTAGATCGGGTAGAGAAAAGGACTAAAAGGGTGGAGTTAGCGTGAGTTTCCGTCTTAGTAAGAAAAATAAATAAATAAGTCGTATTTAAATTTAGTTTAACATAAGCGCTAGTACTTTGAAATTGAAATTTTCGAAAATGGATCCGAAAGAAAGCCCAATATATTTTAAAAATCCCCAGTTAGTGGAAAAAGAGAAAGAAGAAGTATCTGAGATGCGAATGATGATGAAAATGATGATGAATATGATGCAAGAGTTCAAAGCAGAATTGATAAAAGAAATGCGTCAAGAAATTAAACAAAGTCAGTTAGAACTCAAAGCAGAATTGAAGGAAGAAATTAGTCAGGTTAAAACAGAAATTAAAGAACTCAGAGCAGAAGTAAGAGAAATAAGATGTGAGATAACAGTAAAGGTAGAGAAGAACCAAGAAGTTATAGAGTTAGATTTAATTAAAGAAAGTCAGGGAGTTGAGGTCACGAAAGAGGTAGAAATTGAATTAGAATCAGATAGCGTTGTGACAGATAAAGTAGAAACTTATGTAGATCAAAAGGTAGAAAATAGCGTAAAAGAGTTTTTACAAAGAATTAAAAATAAAAGGTTTAAAGTAAACGTTCGCATTCGCTGTAGACGTAGATTTAAAACAAAGAGAAAGTGTAGAAAAAAATATTCCCAGATTGAAGTAATTCGGAGTTTGTCTAGGTATAAAGGTTTTCTGAGTTACGAAGTCGAAAACAGAACAGAAAGAGAAAGAGATAAAGCAATAAAATATAAAAGCGGAACCGATAAGAGAGGAAAGTTAGTTTATATTATAGAATTTGTAGAAAGAAAGAAGGAACCACCTGACATAGTTTAAAAGTTAGTAAACGGGCGGAATAGTAAAGGAAATAAACAAAAAAGGACCGGAAATGGACTATGAGTCTAATATAATTATTTTGATGTAGGTGAAAAGCCTGAATTAGAATTTCGCTATTTAAAATGATGGATTGTTTTGTCAGATAATAATAACGGAGGCTTCGCAAAATAAAAGATTTTTTTTTCTCCACGCACATATTAATTAAGGAAATGTTCGTAAATAAACAGTTCAAATAAATAAAAATCAATAAAATCAAGTTAAATAAATGGGTCAAATTAAGGATTTAGAAATAATGTTTGTAGAATTAAATAAATGAATAAAATAACGGAAATACATAAAATAAAAACAAGTTAAATAAACAAGTATAATATATCTGTAGAAAATAAATAAAATATTCGTAGTAAAATAAAATAGTTTTCTGAGTACACGCACGTTAATATATAAGTTAAAGTAATGGGTTAAAAGTAATATCGTAATATAAATAAATATGTAAATTGATGTCCGTGATAGTTTAGAATAGTATTGTAAGATTAAATAAATAATATTTAAATAATGTTCGTAATGAATTTAAAAATAATATAAATGAAAGTCAATCTAAGTTGTATTAGGAGCGTATAAGGGTTCGAATCTAAAGGGATGAGGGTAGTATAGAAGTGTTTTAGTTAAGGTTAAGTTTAAAGCTCTCGACTGGATAAATTCTAGTACCCGCAACGGATTGGCCGGGATCATTCCTCTTTTAAAAAGCGCACTGGCAACAACCAGAGTAAGTCGTAAGTCACTTTTCAGGGGAGAATCCCCATATCTCATACCTCGTTTTCCAAAGCGTAAGTCGGAAATGGACAGTTGAAAATTCCTGCCATTTGCAGCCATCTTTTCTTAGTCAAAGTCCGATCAAGAGAATCGGCAGCCGAAGCTTCGTCTATAAAAGATCCCTGTGCCACAAAATTAGTTTGTCCTCATGGTCACTATCCAGGACGAACATTGTAAGCAATGTTACCAGCATAGAAAGAAGAAAAGCATAATTGGAGATTGCCCTTAGTATGGAAAGGAAAAGATACCAAAAAGCAAACTTAGAAAGAATAATAAATTAAGATTTAATGTTGTCAGAGATAAAATGGTCAAAAATGACGCATTTTACTCTCAAAAGGAAGGGTGGTGTAATGTACCTATATTGATATAGGCACATATAATTTTATCTAAAATTATATTATTAAAATAATCGTTCATAAAAGAAAACATAAAATTAAACGTTGAAGAGTTTATTGCAGTTTGTTTTAGAAAAAAGATAAGAATTAAATAGTTTTCTAGCGTTAGTTTTTGAAATAAAAAAAGCTACAATTAATTAATCAAAAGGGGGGAGGGGGAGTCTTGGTTTGAGAAATGAAACTAAGGGTTATAAAAGGAAGTAAAGAGTTTTTATTAGTATTCGTAAAAATATAATTTAAAAAGTTAAAACATACAAATCTCTTTTCATTCAAGTTTAATTAAAGAAAAAATAATGTTAAAACTAAATAGTAAATTGTATTAAAAATATATGTGCGTATATATGT
Source organism: Epiperipatus broadwayi (assembly GCA_028023455.1). Classification (NCBI taxonomy): domain Eukaryota; kingdom Metazoa; phylum Onychophora; class Udeonychophora; order Euonychophora; family Peripatidae; genus Epiperipatus; species Epiperipatus broadwayi. The sequence continues at coordinate 659,238 of JAQFVV010000260.1, read as the reverse complement.
GCGATTTGTAAATAAATAAAATGTATGCGAAATAAAAGAAGATTATCATTAAAAACACGGCAATGGCTATTAATAAAATAAAACAACACATTTTATTGCATGGCTATTACTAATTAAGCAATCTTCCAAAACACGTTTATCAAATGATTATCATTGGAATTTGACAACAGATCTTTGCCGGAGATATCAGAAAGACAACAAGGCGCAGGTATAAATAGACCTTTTTTTATCGGACAGTTCCACAATCAGTTCACAAAGTAATTGAGTAGTGCAGTTCAGAAATTAATTGAGCAGTTAACAAACAAAATGCAGTGTTGAGAAGATCTTGGGAATGCACGTTTATCTCCAGCCCAGATGTCCGAGAAAACAGCAGATCTGCCCGTGAAATAATGTCAGCTTAACATCTTAGAAAATCTCCGTCAGTATCTATTTGTCTCCGATGGTAATAATCATGAAAATCAGGAAACTCAGCAAGGAAATGTCCCAGCCGGCTGGAAGCATTCATACTGGAACCATTCATACTGGAAGAAACAACAAACAAGAAGAAAACAAAGTGTTAAATCTACGTTCAAAATCCTAGGTAAAACATTTGCTTATTTTCGTTTATACTGTAATAGCCATTGCATTTCATTAATTCGTGCGAATCCTCCAAGAGTCTAATTATATGAACTCTATATCATACATAAATGAACTATTGATGTGTGTGATTAAATTTCAAATGCTATGTAGTCCTTTATTATCATTATTATGTGTGTGCATGAGTTAATATGTGCGTGATCCTTATATCAATATTTATTAGTCAAAGTAGATAAATTCCCAGTGTTCTGTTATGAAATCTATTCAGGAATATTTAAACTATTTAGAAATGTTAATTTAAAATATGCGTGTGTTTTATTAGAATTATAAAATGTTTAAATTTAGTAAATAAATGTTAGTTAATAAATTATCTTTAAAATTAAACTTTATTTGTCGGTCAATTCTTTTTATCAATTCTTTTTATCAATTCCTTTTATCAAGTCTTTTAATCACTAATTAAGTATAATCTATTAGTGATTACAAACAGCTGAGCTAGTCATGGATTTAGGCATTGAGTTAGTGGCCAGTGCTCAAAGTGCATTATTTATTCATCCTTGAATAGATAGCTGGCGCCCGTGTTTATACACAAACAAAAAAAAGTGCTTTGAACTTGGTGTTGAACTCAACAGCCGAGAAGAAGCTATGTCCTGGAAATGTAATGCTAGTTATATACTTTATAGCTATCGTTTGGGCATACATACTCTCCGAGTATGTTCTTCTCTGCCTAAGAGACCGGTGTTTCGAATCCACATATTCGAACCCGGTTCAATATATATATATATTGTGTATGTCTTTGGCTAGCATTGTCACCTCATGAGTTAGCAAACTATAACATAAAAATATTATTTGGCATATTAATTAATTTCTCCAATGACATAATTTATCCACACAAGAAGCTATTAAACATACTGCAATGAGATTATCTCATTCCGTTGTAAGATGCTCATACTTGTTAAATTGATTGTATAATTTGATTTCTAATTGAGTGTAGTTTTCTTTTGTTTTATTTGAATTTCATTGTTATTATTATTATTAATAATAATAAAACCTATTTAAAATTTACCTCATCTTCATTACCATTTTACCAGTATTCCAATTCCAGTTAAATTATTATTCATTAGATATCTTTTATATGCAGTCTAGTTAAATATTAACATTACCATAAGTTAAGTATATTCTTAGTCTATCTAATCCATTTGGGTCTCATGTCTCTTCATGTTTGGAGCTGGCTCGTAAATTAAATTAAGCCAATGGGTAACCCAGAAATGCCATTCATAGGGTAGTAAACCATGGAGCACTGGTAAATAGGTTGAAGCATGTTTGGAGGGGGATCTTTCTGTCCAATTTTGATCAGGCTCAGTGTATTTTACTTGAACCCTAGGTTTTGTTACGCAAATGTATTAATCTAACCTTTACAGTATTTTACCTGCAAAAAATTTCTTAGATAATGAATCAAAATTACAACTTAAGTTTTTTATTTACTAAAAAGTTACTCATTTAATACACAAATTTTGATTGTTTATAAAGTGATGAAAGAGTTTTATCAATGTTTAATATGAACGTTTAGATATCAAATGCTCAAATAAAATATGCACCAAAATAGCGATAACACAGTTTCTTGAAGATAATTACTTAATTCTTTATTTTATATATATATATATATATATATATAAATATATATAGAATATATATATATATATATATATTGTAAGGTGATGTCCAATTCTTATAAAAAAATAATAATAAGTAACTGATGTTTTAGGATAAAAATGTATAAAGATTAAATAAGCAGCCAATTTTTAAAACCTAATTTTTTTTTTTTTTTAGAGATTTGGAGATATATACACATATATATACACTCAAACATAACCATATATTCAGGAAGGAATGAACACATTTATTTTTTTTTTTATTAAATGTAAAATAAAATATATACATATACACATATATATACATGAATGTAGATTTTAAATCATGACGTGACAAAATAAAAAAAAGAATATTTAACATTAAATTCTAGTAACCACGTTTCTTTTGTTTAAAAGAGGAAAAAAAGAGTAAACCTTTGTTGATTTTGGGAACGTGGAAAAATATCTAAGCAACAGATTTTTTTTACTTGTTGTTGGTTTTTCTTGTTCAACTGAAGTGCATGAAAGTAAAGTTGTAAAGAATATTTTATTTATTATATTAGTTATTAGGATTTCCATTCTTTATTAATATTCAACTATTTAATATTTGGAATTTTATTATTGATAAGTGTAAAATGTTTTAAAAAGAAAAAAAAACATTATTTAATTGATGAACTTTCGTTCGTTCAAATAAATGCTAAGAGCATCATAGTTATTTAACATTGTTAAAAAAATATAATTGCTATCAAATGTTTCTGGGATAAAATAAAATCAACTAATGATGAAATAGAACTTTATTAACATTATTTTAAAAGTAAAATCTTTATCATACGTTTCATGCATATATAAATAAAACTGCATAGAAATAGCGTTCGCCTTATAATATAACGTAAGCTTTAAAAAAAGGATTCATATTTAATAATTTATATTGTGTAAATAAAATCTAAAAATGCACTTTTGCTAATTGAGTGTCAGGGGATTTTTCTATCCTCTTGGTGTCATTGACGTGTGATGGAGGATCATATTTATTGGTATATATTGTTTAAATCAACGTGAAAAAATCTTGTTATGGAATGGAAATGCATGGCTTTAAAATCAAACACCGAGGGATTCAATTTCGTCATGGGAATTGTAATGCTTAGAATGTCAACATGATTTAATATACATGAAGGAAAGAAAGGCATTATCTGCTAAGAATACAGAAGCTGCTCTTAAAAATTTAATGTGCTATTGTTTTAACCTTTTTGATGAAAGTTACGGAGACGCCACGTCTTTTGAAAAATTTTTGTCTGTATGCGACATGATGTGATGTGTTTAATGTTTGCATGCGCCATCTCTTGGTCAATTTTGGTCGCAATTTCTTCATTTTAGACTTATTTGATAGGAAATTCAATGCTTTCAATTTTAGTTCTAAAAACATCCGCATATAGCGTTATACTTTTTCAAAAAAATCAATAATTTTGACAGCCGACTTGTTACACCCCTCTGTCTTTGTTCTCTGATTGGATACTACCAAATCTTCTAGGCGTGTTTCTAAATGACAGATTCACAAACGAGCAACACTAACAAAGACAATTCACGTTATACACATTCGTAATGATTTTGTTGTAATAATTACATTTATTGCAATTTTTTATGTTCACAAATAATAAAATATAGTTCTCTATCAAAATATAAAGTTTGACTCGGAAAATTTTAAATATTAGAAGAAAAATACATTTGGAGAAATATCCATAACAAAAAATAATTATTGCTACATAACGCAATCAGGAAATTCCTAAGGCGTGTTTCTAAATGAAGATTCAGACACGACAATGAAGCTGTGTACGTTCGTAATTGAAGTAAATAATAACATCTATCGTAATTTTTTACATTCATAAATAAGATTTGATGTTACTTTATGGAAATATAAAGTTTGATTTGGAAAATTTTAAATTTTACAAGAGAAATAAGCAAACTGAAAATAAAAAGAGAATTACTCGACCGCTGTTGATCTGAATAACGGCACAATCATTGGTTGAGTTATAATTCTTTTGTTTTACTGCTACCTATTTTTTACACATTTTTCTTATATTTTTCGACAGTTATTAACATTATTTTTATTTTTTCGTTACATTTAACCAATTTGAATCTAAAATTATTCAATTTTTAGAAGCTGAATTAAAAAAATTCTTTGTATTTTAGATTAATATTTTAACAAAAGAACTGATTGCAAATGACACAGACCAATCACATTGTTTTCAGATTTAAGTAGAGGGCCAATAACTAAAAGAATCAGTTTAAGTAGAGGGCCAATGGCTAAAATCGTCAGTGAAAAGATTAAGGAATTCCAAAATTTCATTATATTTTATGTTTCAAATATGTTTTTTTTTTTAAAATGTATACTGAGAGTTGGGTTGTGAATTTTTCTTACTCTTATATTCAAGTGTAGCAAACATTTTTTTAAAAAAAAAAACAAAAGAACCCATTTGTTTAGATTTTTATAGGGTGAGAGAGGTGCACAACTCAAACTATACATCAATATATTATATATGTTTTGTAAATAAAATATTATCATAATGGAAGGTTTAAAACTGGACAATGACTGAAACAAAAGGTAAGATTTTAAATATTTCCATTTACTAAATAATTAATACGATAAAATCAAACTAATTAATAGGTAAATATATATAATATTTTCTTAACTATACAAAACACAAATTAGCAATTCATGGACATAACCTTGAGGTACATTTAAATGACATAAACAGAATGATAATTGTACATTAGTAATATAATTTTATATTCAAAATAATTAATACATTATTGTAAATTATGCACTAAATTTTATAATTCTTATTTCAACCCATATTTTAATATTTGAATTACAGCTAGTCATATTGTTGTAGAGATAAATTAATGTTTTATAATAATCATGTATATATTCTGTTGATTTATAAATATTATAACTATAAGCATGATCTGTTAATAAATATTTATTGTTTGAAGTTAAAACCTTTGTTTCTCTGGTCTCTAGATTGTCAAGCATCATTCATACTTCACTCACCAGTATAGCTATTATACATGCATACAGATTCTAATTTATTATTAGCAATAGCCATTAAGGATCTATATAGAGGTCACATTATTGCCATCCTATTTAATTCCATCCTTGAGCAGAGTTAAAGGCAAATGTCTACACTGAGTTAGAACCCGGAGTAGTAATAGGACCTGTAAGTAGAGAAGGCTCTGGATGTACTATCCTAAAAGGTTTTACAGTCCGTTACATATTTTGGCAACCCAAACATTTGGGGCATCAATTAATTAAATATCTTACCCTGTAGACTCCCGGTACATTTTACGGTCCGTTACAATATATATATATATATATATATATATATGTTTAAAATGTTCAAATACGCACGGGAATATTTACCTATATATACATATATTGATATTTTGGTTCGGTATGCCTATATTACTTTAAAACAAATACTTAAAAGAATTTTTGATTGAGATTGTGGCAAAATCACAAAATAATATTATATTTGCTTGTATTTAAACTTTATATTGTGTATTTTATTTAAATATTCTCCTTAAATAATAATGCATTGTAAACGAAAGCCGACTTTTTAAAATAATTTATTAAATGAAATTTATGATAGACCTTCATTTAATTAAAATAAAAAAATGTAGAAACAGTTTCGTATTAAAAGGTAAACAGAATATAAAATGAATTAATTAGTGAATTGACGAAATATCAAATAAAGATGAATAATGGATGGTACTCCAGTTTAAAGTACCTGACTAATAACGTCATAGGCATTTCATATATATATATATATATATATATTGTACCCTTTCCCTACAGAAAAACTACTGAACAAAAAAGAATCCGGCTAACTGAGATAATAATAATGTATTATAGTTAAGTTGCATAAATAATTACTATCAAGACAATTAACATAAAAACTGATACATTGCTAATAGCTAATAAAACTATATTTTTTAATAATTAAATTTAAAAAATGTATAGATTAAATGTAAGAACTTATATTTACAATAAATGATTAGGATTTTAACTATAATACGCAATTTATTCATTCACTAATAATCTAATTTATAACTAGCTCACTATTATAAGCAAATAGGGTTCTATCAAAATAACAAATACAACGATAAAAACTCTTAACATGAGATGTTCAGTAAGTAAGTACATTAGCTTAAACAGGAATACACCCCCCAAAAAAATACCTTCCCAATGTCATAAGAATATTACCCCACCAAATTCATATGACAAAACTGGCATATAATACTCTCAAATTTTTAAAACACACATCTAATAATCCTAAATATGATTTTATAAATTTAATACAGAAATAATAATAAACTAATTTATATTTCTTTACTAAAATATAAACTTTACTCATCATCTCTCAATAAGAAATTTACCATCCTCCAAAATAATAATTATAATCATCATCATCACCATCTCAGGTTTATTTCTAACAAACTATAATAAATATGAATTAATTAATTAACATCTTATAGTTAAATATGATGAGAGATTTTATATGATATTTAATTACTTTTATAAAATAAACACAACAATAAGCAACAAAATAAGATGAGAGATTTTATATGATATTTAATTACTTTTATAAAATAAACACAACAATAAGCAACAAAATAAGATGAGAGATTTTATATGATATTTAATTACTTTTATAAAATAAACACAACAATAAGCAACTAAATAACTTAATGGCTCTCAACATTAAATCTACTTAATGATTAAAGTTTAGTAATATAAAGAAAATAATATAATAAAATTTAAATCTAATCATGTGATACTGTCAGCACCTTTTAAAATAATATTAAATTAACTTACCATTCCAAATAATATTTTAAACAAAATTAATTATCTTAAACATATAATATAAAATATTTACTGCTATAATTAAGCTATTCTACCATTATAGTATCTATTAAATATAATAAATTAAAATTAATACTATATTTTAGATAATTTATTGTATCATTTTATATTAGGTCAACTATCTAATATATCTTTATAAGCTCCTATCGACTGAGTTTGAACCCCTAATATCTATGACATTTAAATTATATACTAGAAAATAACATAAATTTAATTTTTTTAAAAAATATAGCTATTTTTCCAACTCTACATCTCTGTATTTTAAAATTGTTATGGGAGACTTTAATGCTAGAATTGGTAAACAAATGAGAGATGAAAATGCTGTAGGTAATTTTGGTTATGGTAATAGAAATGAGAGAGGAAATAGACTAGTGGAGTTTGCTGAAAAATAAAAACTTTATATTATAAATTCTTTTTTTGAGAAAAATGTTAAAAGGAAATGGACATGGAAGCATCCCAATGAAGGTACAGCAGAATTGGATTATATTTTGACTAACAGAAGATACATATTTCAAGATTGTAATGTTCTTAATAAATTTAATACAGGAAGTGATCATCGATTAGTAAGATGTAAGATACGTGATAATGCAAAACTAGAGAGACAAAAAGTATTAAGAAAAACAATTTTTACAGTTGATATTCCTAATCTTCAGAAACATTCTAATGAATTTAAATTGGAACTTACAAATCGGTTTCAAGTATTAGTAGATTTTGAACATGATTCAGATTTGAATGAAATTAATATGAAAATAACTGATACACTTTTAAAAACTGCAACAAGGATAGCTGGTAGAAAAAAAGCAGCAATTGACCAATAAAATTTCTACTGAGACTAAAGAATTTATGAAGAAAAAAAGGAATATGAAGATATACAAAAATGATGCATTAAAAAGGTTTCTATATTTCGAATTTTGTAAAATGGTACGGAAAAGAGTTGAAAATGATACAATAAAGTATAACTGTGAACTAGCAAGAAAAGCTGTAGAAGAAAATAAAAGTCTCACGAATGTAAAACAACATTTTGGTATTGGTAGGAAATTTATATCTGCAATAAGAAAAAAAGATGAAATTATTACTAAAAAGAGAAATGACATTATGAAATGGGTAGAAGACTTTTATCAAAAATTATATAGTAATAAAGAACAAGTACCTCTTATTTTTATTACATCTTCTGAATTGCCCAGAATTTTAAATGAAGAAGTGAAACATGCAATTAAATGTATGAAGAAAGGAAAGGCTCCAGGTAATGATAGAATTAAAATTGATATATTAAAAGAAGCAGGTGAAGAAATAGAATTTTTTTTAGCAAAGTTATATACTGAAACAGACAGATCGAAGAACCGATCTTAGTTTCATGTGTTTAAGTACGGTAATTCGAACCACTATTCGCCCGCAATGGGATTTTTCCATTTCAAGTCACAACATTTGAGCTATATATATTTTATGTTTTGTAAATAAATATGTAAAGATTCCGTGCATAAATGTCACAAACCATGAGATAATATTCGTGTGTGCGTGGTTTGTGAATTTATATCAGCTTAATTTAAAAGTTTCATTGCGGGTGTATTTGCTTAAATTTTAGTTTTTTTAGAATTATACAAAGTCGTTTAAAAATACTGATCAAAAGTCACATTCCTTTGATCAGTGGTTTTAATTAAAATCTGTATTGTACAAATGTATAGAGTAATTGAGTTGTATTCGAAATTAGATAAGGAATTTATATTTGTAATTACTTTGTCAATTTAAAATTGCGTATTAAAGTTAAAGATAGCTGAAAACGGAACAATGGAAATGGATAATTGATATTGTATGGTCAAGCTGGATTGCTGAAGGCTAGAGAAAAGTAGGCGGAGCCTAAAACAAAAACGGGACAGAAAGGTCAACCGTGGCCATCGTAGAAAAAACTAACATTCTAACTTTTGACGTGGCTGGGAGTAGATCGTATCAAAAAACAGCAAAGCAGTTGCTAAAGAAATCTTTCCAACTTTTGTTAAGAAGTCCACCAGTAAACCGTAATGTCGATGGGCTAAGTGCCAGGAGCTGATCTCTGTCCCGCCAATTTGAATCTTTGTGCCGCTGACTGATCATGTTTATGTGCTTCACAATTTCCAGCTTCCAATCTCCAAATTGACTATGCCTTCCAAGTAGATTTCAAATGCGCGCCTACGTTCATCAGAAATACCATCGGGAGAAGCCAAGACAAATGAAGAAGGAAGGGTAACTGTGTTACATGAACTTTTAACTTTATCCCGAGCTTAATGTTATATGTTAATCTGTCAATCAAATGAATCACATGTAAGTTTTTTTGTTGTTTCGTTTATAACGCTACTGTTTCAAACCTGTCAGTAAATTTTCTTTTCTTCTTTTCCTCTGCTCTAGTCTTTAGAAAATAGTTTATAAATATTGTATCTACTAATAGTAATTCAAATGAAGACATTTCTAATTTTTTTTTCTTTTATTACTGATGCTATAAACAAACGATGCCAATAGAAATATTTCCCAACTCTGTTTAAAGTTTATAATATTGATTACAGTTATTTTAAAAGGAAGTTCGTTGTTAAATTAAAGATTATTTCATATATTGAGTTGGCAGATATTAAATCACTTTATTATATTTTTTGTTTTTTTGTTTTGTCATACTATTGTAACCGATACTTCAATCTTAAATATGTAAAGGGTTTTAAATTTATTATCTTAGTTTCCTACATGAAATGAGAAATAATTCTCAGTGTAGAATTTGTTATAATCGCTACCGCCTGAACGATCTGGGGGGGAGTTAGGAGTTTCAGAGTAAACTTTATTAATTATTGCTTTCGCGGTCAGTTTGATTCCGCCATGTTTTATTGGAATAGTTATCTCAGCCTGTTGCGTAGAAATAGACGAATTGATTACTCCGGTTTGGTATAATTCCTTTTCAAATCCAATTCAAGCACTCGTCCTCGATGACTGTGGCAATGCCTTCCCTTCGCCGAAGTTAGCGTCTCGCCATACTACCATATGGGGAAGAAAGCAATTCTTTCCCAGGTTATCTCTTGGATCACCGGGTTTCGAAATGATCCCGGCTGGTTGTAGTGTCCCGGAGCTACTTGGGGGCATTAAGCCTTGTCAAGTACAAGCCGCCCGGTATTCCTTTGATGCACCGCAAGTGATTACTGTAGGGCTCTTCAATCTAGGCAACCACTAGTACATCAATCTTAGATATCATAGTTATACGAAACCACCCTCCAACTATTCGTACACGCAACGGTTCGAATCTATTCGAATAAAATAACTTAATAAAAATCGTAGATAAATATTTTCAATGCTCAAATGCTCTGATTCCCTTAGCCACCCGTCAATCATTTCACTACACAAATATTGGTATGAGTTGGTTTACCAGGTAAAACAATTACTAAAGACTAGTAGCTAATTATAATAGAATATTTATGGAAATCTTACCGTACTTTTGAATACTATATTTTTATGCTTTCTATTTGTTATTAAACAGTTATTTTCTCTAATTTTGTGTCTTCCACTTCATTACTCTCGAAGTCTATTTAGTCACCTACTGTCTGTATTGGCAACTTAAATATATACATTGCATTAATGACCGTACCGATACCCAGAGTATAATAGGCCTCTATATAAAACTGTAAGTAATTTCGTCTGTGTTCTGAGTTGAGCTAGTAAAGGGATAACCCCGTGCTGTTATAAAGTCATCATCGGTTGGTCATAGCGGGGTTTGGGTTTGAATTTCGTTGTCGTTTTGGAATTTATTCTTAAACGTGGACTGTGTTTGAACTCGGGTACCGTGTATGAGTAAGCGTGGTGGATTTATACCGGTACAATACCAAATGTCTAAATGATAAAGGTGTACAAGATGATTGGAAGAATGTAGTAATAATATTAATATTTAAAAAAAGGTGATAAAGAAGATATTAGAAATTACAGACCTATCAGTCTTTTATCAGTTTTATACAAAATTTTTACTAAAATAATTACAACTCGTCTACAAAGAACATTGGATTTCCACCAACCAAGTGAACAATCTGGATTTAAAAGTGTTTTTAGTACAGTAGATCATATCCAGGTATTGAGAGAAGTTATAGAAAGGACAAATGAATATGAGTTTCCATTATGTTTTGGATTTGTAGATTATGAAAAGGCATTTGTTTCTATAAACATTTCTTCAGTGATTAAAGCATTGGATCATCAAGGTATAGATCCAGGATATTGTCATGTTTTAAAGAATATTTATAAAAATGCAACAGCAACAATTAGATTACATAACGATACTGGGAAAGTCAAAATTGAGAAAGATGTAAGACAAAGTGATCCATATCTCCAAAACTTTCTACAGCAGTGTTTCAAGAAGTATTTTGTGAATTAAAATGGGAAACTAAAGAAGTGAAAGTAAATGGAGATTATTTAAGTCATTTCGATTTTGCAGATGATATAGTTGTTTTGCAAATAATGCTTCAGAGTTGCAGGAAATGTTGCAGGAGTTATCAGATGAAAGTAATAAAGTAGGACTAAAGATAAATGTTAAAAAGACTAAAGTAATGTTTAATCGATTTGCTCAAAATATGAAAATAAAGATTGATTATGATGAGTTAGAAGAAGTTAACAGTTACAAATGCCTTGGTCAGATTATTAATACAGATGAAAACATAATGGATGAAATTAATCATAGAATTAAACTTGGTTGGAGTGCTTTTGGTAGAAATAACTTGATACTAAAAGGAAATATGCATATGTGTTTGAAAAGGAAGGTTTTTAACCAATGTGTTTTACCAGTTCTTACTTATGGATCTGAGATTTGGACACTTAATAGAAGAGCAATACAGAGACTCCAGACCACTCAAAGACGAGTAACAAGAAGAGATCTAAAATGCAATGTATGGGTAAAAGAACAAACAGGTGTTACTGACCTGATTGAAACAATTAAAAGATTAAAGTGGAGTTGCACTGGATATATTGCTAGAAGAGATGATAATAGATGGACAATTGAAATTTTAAACTGGATTCCAAGAGATTGTAAAAGACCCAGAAAGAGACCACATGTGAGATGGATGGATGAAATAAGAAAGTGTGCAGGGGTGATGTGGAGAAGAAAAGCTAAAGATCGGAAAAGATGGATTAAACTTGGAGAGACCTTCATCCTCTAGTGGATTGATAATGGTTGATGATGATTATATATATATATATATATATATATATATATATATCAATTATTTGAAATAAATTATCTATGCAAATCTTCGTTTTAACATATATATATATTTGAAATAAATTATCCATGTGTATAGTTAATTCATTCTTCTTTTGCTTTTTATTTTGATAATTTAAATCAATATTATTATTTTTATTTTGAATGATAATCCTCAATACATCGGCACTTCCATCATATCACCACTTAATAATATTTGTGCTATTTCTCTACCCACTACGATATTCATAAATACATACAATTTATAAAAATGCTTATCTAGTTATCTAATCATGATTTAAAAAAATAGTGATTGCATTTGCTTATTATTCATTAGCTATTCAGAATCATATGGTAAAACACTTTCCAAATCAATATTTTTCAGAATAAGAGTGTATTATTGGTTATACAAAATGCATTTTTAAAATAATACGTTTTTTCAACACAGTAGAAGAAACATATTGTCCACGTTAATTCTTGTATCTAATATATATTTTGTAATTTCTGGTCTTTAGTTCACTATTTATGAGAGATTAAATAGTTGATAATCTATAATGCTTTTTAGTAATAATATTATATTGCTTTTTCATAAGCATTGCTTTAATAGTTTGCTTATTTATTCTATTTTAAATGTTATAAAAATTATGTGGCTTATATATAAATTACTATTTACCCACTTAATATTTTACAAGTTACATAAAGTATAACGCTTTCATTCTATTTAAGTTTTCAAGTTTACTAAGTTACTCAGTGCATATTATTTATTAAGCAGAAGAAAAAAAATGAAGAAAATTCCATGATTTTAAATTACTATTTTTTTTAAATGTTTTTCTCTTATGTATAAATATTCTCAGCAACTCCTTTACAGCTTTTAGATAATAAAGACAAAAAGAAATATGTCTTTCATCAATAGTAATATAATGATTTTTTTTTGTATAGAAAAAATAATAAAGATCTTTTAACATCAATGTTAAAGCTATTATTAATAGATGCCTTTAAGTCAACATTTATCCCTGATGGCCACATGAATAGTATTTTTTCCAGAATGATCTATCATTATTTTGGTTTTTCAGGCTACTCAAAACACACACCCTATGTTTATAGAGTTTACCTATTTCATTGATTATGGAATTTATTAATTGCTAATATTTCCAAAATTTTTTAATGAATTAGATTTCTTATGTTATGGCCAAAGTAAAACAATTACAGTCAAATCAATTTAATTTAATTACTTTTTGTTTTAATGCTAAACACTCAAAATCATTTTTTAGTTTTAATTATCATATTTGCAGTTCAAACTTTATAAATCGTTATGCAGCAAATATTTTCTGCACTAAGTACTCTGTTTTTCATCTAACAACTCATGAAATTATTTATTGAATTAGCTAAAAGAAAAATTAAATAATTTTGAAATGTTTATGTTTTTATAATATTTTTATCTGGGCAAAAGCATATTTGTAAAATCTTTTGATTATTACTGATTTTTGCTTTCTTATTAATAATTTTTTTTTTCTGGATTCCTCTTCAACTTTAGTCATTATGTTTTCTTGTAATGAAATAAAATAATAATAGAATTTAAAGTTCCACCAAAATGAATTATCTAATTTTAAAATCTAAAAACTTGAAAACTTATAAATAATCAATTTGCAATTAAAACTAATTAAGACTTTACTACTAGCAGCATTTTTTTCAGGATGTTTTGATGGTGTTACAGTCATCTCAGCTAACCTTCATCCTTGTGCTGCTGCTTGTAGTTTTTGTTTGTCAGCCTTCTGTTCTTTTAATGGCAAAAATTAGTACTAAAATATATTGATTTATTAATTTAAAATAATCTAAACAAATGAGCTGAGAATCTCACTGATTGATAGATTTTTGTTCTCAGACTTTAAGAGGGCTTTTGAAAGTACTTGTAAGAATTTTTCTTTTGTGTACTTTTCAATAAAAAATTGCATAGTTTTCTTACTTTATTTCAATATTTATTATGATTATTTTTTGCAAAACATTTTAGAAATATTTAAAATGAAGATAATTCAACTGATATTTTATTTGAAAATGTTTGATTTAAACAAGAAAAGTCAAAATAATTTTTATAATATTAAATAGCAAGTTATGATTATATAAAAAAGAAATGCCTCTATTATTATTGCAGTAATTATATTTCTTTGATATTTTAAATTTAAGACAAAATTGATCATGCATGATGTCTTAATAATAATATATTCAGATTTTAGAAAAAAAGTCCAAATAAAAAAAATATTTCACTAAAAGTAAAATTTTATCACAATGACAAATGACAAAACACTATTGATATGATAGTATATTTCAATTTATTACATCTTTTTTATATTTGCAATATCGAAATATTATTTTAAACATACACTTGTAATAAATAAATAAAAAAAATCATGAAAAAATAATATAAAAAAGAAAATAATGTGTAAAAATTTTTTTTTATTAAATGATGCTTTTATATACCAGTACCAGCCAATTAAAAAGTAGAAAAATCTGACTAAAAAGTAGAATAAAAACGAATCTTGGATAATTTACCATTCTTAGAAAATATGAGAGATCTTAAAAATCTAGACTTGTTATAAAACAATTTGATACTGCAGGAATTTTGTCATTTTATAAAAGTATTTGAGCTCAAATAAATCATAAAAATCAAATAGGTCAAAAAAATGTTTTTATGAAATGACAATATTCCTGCAATTTTCAATTGCTTTATAACAAGTCTACATTTTTAAAATCTCTGATTTCTTCAAGAATGGAAAATTAATCAAGATTCAGTTTTGCTGTACTTTTTAGTTGTCTAGTATTGTTTACATAAAAGCATTATTTAAAAATAAAAAAAACTTTTTTTTTTTTTTGCATATTATTTTATTTTTTACTTTTTAGTTATAAACTTAAAAAAATCTGACAAAAGACTCTGGCTAAGATTTTTTTTTTAGTTTTTGAATTCTACTCTGACTGAGATTTTTTTTTTTTTTTAGTGACAAACATTTTTTGTTCCAGCATCACATTTAGTTGTTGCCATCTTAATCCATCTTTTTCATGTCTTATTATTAAATCATAATTTTTGTTAGACTAAATGGCTCTGGCTAAGATTTTTTTTAGTTCTTGAATTTTGTTCCAGCTTAGATTTTTTTTTTTTAGTTTTAACTTTTAAAAATCTCTTAACCCTTAAAAATCTCACATTTTTAATTGTTAAAACTAAAAAAAAATCTCTGCCTAGTAAAATTTAAAAATCTGGACGTAAATACAGAAACATACAGATGAAAATATGTACAGACAGGGCAAGTTAATATAAAAGCATACAATACTAAAATAAAATGATGCAAACATAACCAAAATGGCAACTAGGAACAATCAAAAATGAACACTAGGAATTATTAGTAAAAATCTTGTTGGTAGTTTTATTATCTTTAAATTTAAATTGCATTTTTCTATAATCATTTTTTTTTTCTAATATTAATTCATTGTAATTAAATGATAAATATACAGTAATGTAATCTTGGATAATAATAGATACATAATTTTTTAGTACCCCCCCCCCTTCATTCGCTAACATGTTTTAAAATTTGATATCACTACCATTTGGAGAATTTAAAAAGACATTGTATAATAGTTTTTAAAACTATTATTATAATTCTAGTTATTAATTAGTTATTAGTTTGTTAATTTATTTATTTAATTATTTTTTGTTTTGTTTTACTTTAACAAGTGATTTTATTGCTAATTTAAATTATTTATTTTATAAAAATGTTATTGCTTTTATAATACACGAATATATTTCATTTTATATTGTATGACAGCCACAATTCATCATTTTGATATCGATTATTTAACTACTTCCGGTTTCTCGGCGACGATTGCGCTCGTTAATGTTCGTTTGTTGAAGTTCGTTTTTCTGTTTGAAATTACGGAAAAACTATAAGGACTACGCATGCGCCTATACCATAATTCTCTTCGTTGTTTTTTCCTCTTTTCGTAGGTAGTCGCCATTTTTCTGTAAGTTAAAAAATAAAATTTTTATTAATTTTTTTGTGAATAAGGTCAATTTTTTAAAAAATTTTTTTCACAATTTGTTAGATTAACGGAAACAAAAGTACGCAAAATAAATGAACGGGACATGATGGCCTCTGATACGGATTATTCCAGCGGTGATGAATTTGTCCCATCTAAGCCCTTTGACTCCGAAAATAGTGTTAGTTGTAGTGATCTTGAAGAATATTTTTCGTCATCAGAAGAAGAAACTCCTTTACCAGCCAAAAAGAAAAAACTACGAGTGCTTTTCTGGATGATATCAATACACCAGGCCCGTCAACAAGTGTTCCCAACAATATCAATCGGCCAGGCCCTTCATCTAGTAACAGTAATCTGTGTCCGAACGTAACCTGCAAACCTGTGAATGTAGAGAATTTTACTAAAACTCCAGGTTTGAAGTTTTCTATAGTAGGTAAGTATTCAATTTTAGATTTTTTTTAATGTTATTTGATAAAAAACTTTTATCAACTATTATCGGAGAAATACTAATAAATATGCCACTCAAGAAAAATGACACTGATTTTTACTCTGTGATAGGTAGCACATATGAAAGGTAATGTTTTTATTATTGTTTTTTTTTTGTTGGTTTGTTTTAGCGACCAACACAATGGATGAATGGTTGACACACTGATTCAAGACTATTTACAATTTAATTCCTCTCTAGCAAATTGATTGTATATAATGCAGTAATTTTTTTCTGTTTTTACTAATTTTTGTTTTACTAACATGGTTTTCATTGTTTTTGTTTTACTAATTTAGTTTTTATTTGTTGTTTTATTAACTTGTTTTTTTACTAACTTCATTTTATACTTTATAGGCATATGACTGCCTGATTGCCTTCCTTATTAGAATTTTGTTTCAGCTTCATTACTGATTACTTTTTCCAATTGGTAAACAAGATCTGGTATGATGAAATATTTTGCATATTTATATTAGCATATATGAACAGGTATGCTTCTCTGGAAGACATATCTTGGAAGAGGTAGAATATAAACATTTTTTTATATAAATATCTGCCATAGAACCTTTTTAGTAATCATTGTCTGCCTCTTGAAATGAGAAATTTGTAAATTGTTTTCTGTATTGGCAATGATTATTCAGTATGATGATGATGATGTTATAAACAAGGTTGGTTTATCCAAAGTCTAAAATCAAAATAGTGCATCTTGTTTAACAGGCTTTTGAGTTTTCCCATAACCATTAGCAGAACTTTCATGATTCATACATATACACCACTTTTATAATATACCTGTACTATGATGATGATGATGACATTTTATTTTTTTATTGTATTTATAATGGTAAGTAATAATTTTCCACTTCCTTCATTATTTTTATATTCTGTTAGAATTTTAATTTTTTTTTTTATCTTTTATTAGGGAGAACTCTTTTCTTCCAGGCGCCTTGACAATTTGCAACAGTTGGGGTAGAAGATAAAAATGAAGAACTCTTATAGGAACATTTTCGGACATTGTAAAGCTATGGATTATCTCAGGTAAGACTTATTATATATCTTTAGAAAGATTTTTTTGTGAGGAATACAAAGAAATTATCACTGAAGATGTAATTTGCATTTTAGTTAATGTTAATTTCCATATTATGAACAATCAATAAAATAATAATTATTTCGGTTGTGAAAATTTCTTTTTTTCCTTATTTTTTATATAGTTATCACTATTTATTTTATGCTTATTGTTTTCCTTAGTTTTTCTAGTTTCTAGAAATGTAATTGTTTTTGCTCTAACATAATTCAAACTGAAGTTATTGTGAAAATTGTGTATCAGGCCAGTATTTTAAAAAGTTCAAAATGGCGGCTTGAAGCTGAAGTAGTTAAAAAAATAAAGTGCATATTATTTACTAGTTATTAAGTTTTTCAAGACTATTTCACAACTTTAATTTTTAAGATTTTAATTTTCTGTATATATAAAAGATTATATCAGAATAATTACTTCTTTGCATTATGATATTTTCCCATCGTTTGTTCAATATTAATCAACGTAATATAATAGTAGAAATAATGTTATTATAAAGATAAGTATGTCACGAAATTTAGCATGATTGTAAAAGTACTATTGAATATATTTTACATGAGTAACTTTCTATTATTATATACCTACAAGTTTTAATTATTTTTTCATGCAAACACTTACTACATGTTTACAACGAAGCGTTTGAGGAAAATGAAATAAATAAATAAATAAAAATCTTAATTTGGTCAATTGAATGAATTATTATGTTCAGCTAATATTACATGACTTCCGGACTAGCTGATGGTAGAATTATTATTTATTAATTAATTTGCAAGGTCTTGTTATAATAATCTTATGTACAATAATGCAGAAATATCGATATGAAAGAAAAAAATCTATATATTATTTATGAGAGGAACAATATTTTTTTTTAATACATGTACTTCATATATATATTATTTATACACAAAAAGGTTAATTCAAGTTAAACGCATACATTAAGCTTAGAGAGGAGAGTTTGAACCTACTTTTAAAAACTAATATATATATATATGTAAAAATAATGTAAATTATCAATTATGCATACAATAAAGCTTGCAATGGAAAATATATATTAATAAGATTGCACATATATCTGTGACATTTAAATAATTAAATAATATTTTAGGCTTTTGTTAGAGTTAGTAATGAATGAAGAAATCTCTGATAAGATTAAATTACTTTGGCGAATCACTCTTTGTTTTACATGTAATGCTTTGACTAACTGCAAATATGAATTTATATCCCGCCCGCATAATAAAAACTCAGATAATATATATAATACACACTTTATTATACATTTAGACTTAACTGTAGTAAATAATATATGTAGAAAATTATAACTTATTAATTATTTATATTTATTAAAATAATAATTAAACCTATGCGACTTAAATGAATCCCTATATTCGCATTGGAATATTTCATTTCACTGGGATACTTTTTCTGTCTGGTCACACTCTTCTTGACTTATCACGACCATTTCATATTCTTGAGCATTAAGAGTCCAAATAGTCTATTGCGATTAAAACTATCCTCTTTTTCCATTGTTTACTTTTCATTTCCGATAAAGCATTACTTCTTTTGTTATCATTGTAAATTTTTTTGTGCTTTTTTTTTCTATTTGCAGTTTCTAATTAATTCTAATTATTTTTCCTTAATTTATTTCCAATCTGTTTTTAAATCACTTTTGTTACATATTAATTATATATTTTTGCTTAATAGAAATAACTTATTTATAAATAAATTACATGTTTATAATTTACGAAATAACTGCATATATGTCCAGTTTATATGTACATTCAAAATATTCATTCTTACACAACCTGCCCTACTTTAGAAATTTTTATTGTTTGAAATAATATCTCTCTGGTAAGCCGATATTCATAAAATATGTGTTCTTTTAATAAAATAGCCAATAAAATAATAAACTTCATACTGAAACAAATGTTATTTTCCTTTTTATATACTGCCATGTTAAATCCAGTTTTGCACTGTTATTTCCCACTAGTTTAAAAATACTAGCTATCAACTTGAATATTCATGGAGAAATTACAACTTCATCATTAACTTACATTTTAACTTTCTGTTTTTTTTTAAAGAGATTCTGAATCAGGAGAGGGAATATTTGTTATTGGCTCTTATAATAACTATTTGTTATTACTTTATTTTTCATTACTCATTAGCAGGTAAATGTGATTTTTATGATGTTGCAATATAACATCGTTTTAAATCGAGATTTTCTATTCTCTGTTTTGATAGAAGTTTGATGATTTCACCCTTTATCTCACTTTTTAAATCTGTTGCTAATCTAGGTCTTCTGAGTAACTTATTTTTTTCATTCCAGCAGTTTTCTTCTAAACATCACCTGTTATGGTTGATTGTGTAGAGTATTAAAAAATGAAACTTTTCAAACTATCTCATGCAAGTTTGAGGTTTTAGACTTATGACAATTTTAATCGAACTTTAATTGATGAAATCCATTTTCTTCTAAACCATTTGATTTAACGTGGTACAGTTGTGTTAAAGTATATCTACACATTTTTGTAAAAAAAAAGTTCACACTTAAAAAAAGGAAACTCTGCACCATTATCTAAAATAATTGTATCAGGATATCTATGAATTGCAAATATCTCATTTATTTGGAGATAATTTTCTCCATGTCTAAGTTTTTTTACAGGTTTATATTCTGTCTGCCTTGATTATCCATCATCTAATATTAGAAACACATGGCCCATATAAGGTCCATTATGGTTCATATTACTTTTTAGGTTTGGTTACAATTGTCCATGCTATCAATTTTTGTTTTATAGAAACTGGTAGTACTATTAGGCAAGATTCATGATTTTTTTATTTTCTTCTTTTATCTTAGACAATTTTGTGAAAGCAATTTTAAGCAGCTTATACAAACATAGAATTTATTCATTGCTTAGTGATATTTACTGTTAAAACGCTAATATGACTTTTAAATTGCTTTTTAAATTTTTGTTTGATATTTATTACTCAACCAAATTTTAATAAATAAATAAAAAATCACTTCTGTTCTACAGTAGAGTTAATATTTCCTTATACAATACATAGTGGTAGTAAAATACTTATTGTTTTATATGCACTGACACTTTTGCATGAAGTACAATCCTATGTTAAACCATTTTAGACAAATAAAGAGGGTTGTTAGTTAGAAATTAAATTTTTCTACTTGCCATACTTAATTATACTGGCTATATGTCTATTTCTATTACAATTTGTTGTATATTTTAACAGATAACATTATCTGATGTGGATTCTTAATCCTGGTTATTTTGATTTTCTAAAATTGGTTTACTTTTGGTGAAGGCTTGTTTTTTTATTTCTTGTTCTTTTTTACTATTTTGTTGTCATATTTTTTGTAAGTGTCCATTCTCAACAACACTTTAACTTTTTGTTTACTTGTAACCTTTAGCAAAACATCTTGGTTTATATCAACAAAAATAAATGAATTTCTTAACAATTTTGATTTTATTAATGACTATTTACTTATTTTCAAAATAGCAGCACTCTAACCATACCATCTTATTTATTACTAATTTCCAGTTCCTCCCATTTTAATGGATAATTGTTAAATTAAATTGGTGTTAACAAGCATCTGCAGTGTAACATAATCATTATAGTTCCCTACAACAACTGTTCTAAAAAATCCCTCCAGAAAATTGCCATAAAAGCAGACTTTAGCCAAATATCTGAATTTTGTCATACCTTCTAAATTTTTCATCACTATTTGACATATTTTAAAAAAATGGAGTTAAGATATACTTTCAGTGTTGAGGACTAAATTTATTATTCTTTTTTTCATTATCATGGCATACAGTAGCTTTTCTTGGCATAGGGTAACTTTTCTGAGTTCATCAAACCACAAAGTTGGTAGTAATTTAATCATACTTTGTTGCACATAGTACATACTTTAATAGCACTATCAAACATGTCATTCATTATAAAAAGTTTTTTCTATTCTTTACACATAATTGAGCAAATGGAAAAATCTATTAACGCCAAATTCATTAACTGACCCTAGTAGTAAAAACATTCTTACTGTTTTTATATATTTTACCTGCTCTTTTGAATAGAAATCAGTTATATATAGGCTCAACTATTTAGCTGCACCAAATTTTTTTTGATGACAGATTATCTTTTGACAATTAACTAATAGCAAATATTGATTTATAATTCTTTCTCTATAATAAAGACTCGGATAGTATAAACAATATACCATTTATTACAGACTTAGACTTGTGAGTATTATAATTAAAGCTGGAATTGTTATAATATGAGAGCGCCACTAGGAAAAGAACCTAGAGCTACAAAATTAAGAGAATCTTATATTTATGGCTGTTAATTTGTATACGTATGATAGACCCAGCCAAACTCCTCCTTTACAATTCTATTTTTAATATGTATGAATATGATACAATAATGTTTTATTATCACATATAAATGCTAAAGGAACAAACAAGTACACTTTTATAGGCTTCAATTAATAATACGCTTTATTATAATTTACTTTTCTTTTATTCAAGACCATTTGTAAAACAAATCACTAATAATTCCCCCTCTACCTTCCCCTCTTCTCTACTCTTAACATAACTAACATGATCGTTCTTTTTTGCTCTCTCTTTTTTTTTAATAATAAAAAAAAAAACAAAGGTGAAGAGTAATATATGTATTTCATTCTTGAAGGAACATGTGCTTTTACTTATATAAGTGTCCCAAAATGATCCAAATCTAAACCAGTATAGAGACTAAGCGGCTTACTGTTAAGAGTCAGTTATTACACTAAACTCCTACCCTCTCTTTCAATAATTATTCCACCCTTAAAACTTTTCATTTTTACTTTCTAAATCATTTCTACATTCTATGTTGATAACAATTTCTGGGATTCATTCATGGGATTATTATTATTTTTACCCTCTCCCAACAGTCTTGAAAATTTTGTCAAAATTTATAAAAAAAAACTCTCCGTAAAGAAAAATAAAAAAATACAAATATAAATAAATTACATATTCTAAATAAATTAATTAGGTAATGTATAAATAAACATTATAAATATATATAACACAAACCCCTTCTATTGTCGCAACGTATAGTTCATGGCTGATTAAATATAATCTAAATAGATATGTTTTAAGTTCACCAATCTATAGTTCAATCAATAACAAAGTTTTTTTTACCCTGATCAATCAGTATACATCCATATGAGTCTCTCCTTATCCCTTGGGAGTTGATTATCTGCAGTGAAGTTTGTTCCCTGGTTAGCTTGATTTCTGCTACATGGTTTGGTATTTCATGAGGTGTTTTTCCTGTCGATGAAAATCTAGGAATGGAGCAGTGTTCCGGCTGGGGACAGATTCCATTCGTTTAGCCTTCACTCATTTTTATTTCCATTTTTCTCATACAATAGTTCTCTTCTTTTTTCTTAAAAGAAAAACTAATAAGCTAATCTCCTTTACAATAAATGTTTCTCTCTATTTATAGTCTTTTTTTATCCATTGTCCTTTTATTTGATCACGTTCCCGGCCAGTGATTGCATTTCTTTAATTACTTTTTTTGTTTTTAACACCTCCCAACTATAAGCCACGACAATATAATTAATTACAATTCTTTTCTCTCTCCCCTCCCTTCAGATTAGAAAATTTAATTAAAATTGTTTTCCAAAACAAAATATATATATATATCTTTTTTTTAATATCACTTTCAATGTAATCTCTCAATCCAATTAAAAAATAACTAATCTACCATTTTGCCTTTTTTTCTTTGTTTTTTTTTTTTTTAAATCCCAATAAAAAAACTAATAAATATTACCAAAAAAAACCTTTCTATACACACAGCATTTATTTCTTATTTTACCTAATGTACATATGTGTATATACGTAATTTACATGCACAGAAAATATAACATGAGCCAATCGAAATTATCGGCTCATTGCATCTCTTCCCGATAAAAAAAAATATACAAAAAAAACCCACTTTAATTACTCCATGAAGGCTTCCCTATCAATTCTCTCTTTTACAAGGCTTTAAACACCTTGCATTATAAGTCCCTTTTCCTCCCCTTTTTCCTAACCCTATAAATGCATTAGGTCCGCATTTTGAACAATTTTGTATGGGCCTTCAAACAAAGAGAAAAATTTCTTGTATTGCTTCTCATTCACATGGCTAACTGGCTGAGTTTTGACATAAACCCAGGCTCCTATCTCAAAATTCCCTGGATATACCTTTCCTTTTTTTTCTCTGTTCAGCTTTCTTTTTTAACTGTTCTATAGCTTGATGTCAATCATTTTCCACATTAACTATTCATTTTTCTGATGGTACTGGATGTTTGAGAAGAGACAGTTTGACCTGGACATAATGTAATCTTTCAGGGGCCTGGTCCATGGACTCGTGGTAAGTTCAATTTATAATTTTGATCGTTAATGGAAGTACATTAACCCTTTTCCCACCTCTTACGAGGCATCTCGTCAACAGTTGACGTCACTCTAATTCTGTTATTTTTAATGCTAGGATATTCATTTGACAGTTATTGATTAGGTTTTTAAAAGTTCTGTAAGATGGTGCCCTCTTCTGAATTATTTTACAAGTAAAAAATCAATAAAACCACATTTAAAGCTAAACAAAGAAAGAAGCTTGTTGGTGATTGGCTGTCAGCCAGCTCTCAGCCGAAAAAGACATTCTTATTGGCTGGAAAGAACAAAGAAACCACCTGATGAAAGAAAATAAAGAAAAACGCTGAGATTTTCATTTCGAATGTGATTTAAGGTTTAAAAAAAGTATATTCTGGGAAATTAAAATCATTTTCACAGGGTATACTAAAAAAAAACAAAATTATTTTCGAAAAATATTGAAGATTTTAGTAAAAATATTTAAGATTTAGCAAAAAGAAATCTTTACTTTTCCATAACATAAAATTAAAAAAAAGCATTTACGTCAGCATTTTTTTGTTTATACGTTCGCTTTTAAATTTGCTGAAATTGAATATTTTATAATAAATAAATAGCAATTTATTTTTGAAAGAACTTTCATTCACTTTCATAACCTGAAAAATTAGTAATATACTTTTTATAAACATATCTGAGTTGAATTTAATATTATAGGCAAATATGTTTTAACAATAGGCTTTGTCTTCAGTTTGTGAGTTGGCCAATTAAAAAATTTGATTTTTACCTCATACAACCAATAATATAATTAGCGGTTTAAAGGTTAAACCACTGCTTGTGGTTTCCTTTCAAATGAGACCTGAATAAACACCCCAATTCTTTCATAACCTTTTCTCAAGGGTTAGATTGAGGGTTTCTTATGCAAGTTAAAACATGATGTACCTTCTCCCACTGTAGCCAATTTTTCCATTCATTGGCCATAAAAGGTGTACCATGATCGCTCAAAATTGCGCTAGGTTTACCCACCTGTACAAACTGTTTGTCTCTCAGTGCAGTGATTGATGATTTTGTGTCAGCTTTATGCAAAGGATACACTTGTACTAACTTTGAGAAAATGTTGTATGTCACTAAAATGTACCTGTATTGATGAAATGAAGGCAAAGGATCATAGAAGTCAATGGCCAATAACTCATTTGGGTTTTTAGTCATAATAGGTGTAAGCATCCCAACATAATTCTTATTCATGGGTTTATTTTGTTGACATTTGTGACATTTCTACATGTCCACAACAGACCGGTACTTATTTAGCCAATAGTACCATCTTTGCACGAGTTTATTTATCTTAAGTGACCCATAATGTCCGTAGGTCCTATGTACATAATTTATCAAGCATTCCCTTAAGTGTGAGGTATAACTATTTTTCAGCAATCTATCCTCTGCTTAACCTGAAACATTAATGTCCCGTTCATCATTCTATACCACTGTAATTTATTATTATCTCATACATGGTTTCCAGTCTGTTTGATATTATTACAGCCTTGTATTAGTTTTTTGCATGTAAAATCAGATGCTTGAAAAAACTTTATTCTCTTCATATCACTTTCCATCACTTTAACGGAATCTATCGCAAGTGGGGTTAATTGAGCTCCTCTAGTGTTAGGTTCTGACTGTTGTCTGGATCCGGATTTCTACTCAGTATATCAGGTACTATATTCTCTTTCCTGAGCAATATACTACCTGTTAAATGAACCTTTGAAGATATAGGGCCCACCTTATAAGTCCATCATTTGTTAAATAGCATTTGTTAATAAACTCTAATGGTCCATGATAATGATAATCTCTGATCCTAGTTATAAATGTTTGAGTTTGTTTAATGCCCAAATTATGGCCAGTGCATCCCTTTCAGTAGCTGTATAATTTTTTTCTGCTTGATTTAAAGTTTTACTTAAAAAATATAGAACTTGCGGTTTTCTTTCCTCATTTTCTTAAAACAAAATGGCCCCTAACCTGACTTTGCTGCTGTCTGTTTGTAGCATAAAAGGTTTTTTAAAATCAGGATAAGCAAGTGTAACTACTTTTAGAAAGTTTTCTTTAATTGTTTTGAACACTTCACATTGTTTTTCACCCCACTCCCATTGACTTCCTTTTCTAAGCAGTTGTATAAGTGCTTCCATGTCTCCAGAAAAATTATCGTAGAATCTCTGATAAAAGTTACATATGCTGAGAAATGATCCGATTTGTTTTTTATTCTTAGGTTTAGGAAAATTGGTTATTGCTTCAATTTTATCAGGATGCGGGCTTACACCTTGCATACAGACAAGATGACCTAAAGATAAATTTTTTTTTTGCAAAATGTTCCTTTTATTAAAATTGATCATAATGTTTTTCTTTTTACACTCATGTAAAAACACTGATAAATTTCTACATGCTCTTGAGAGGAACGTGAAGCTATTACAATGTTGTCCATATAATATACAATGAACTGCTTTCACTCTATTGGATAATACCTGGTCTAAACAGCATAACAAACCAGATCCACTATTACCCAGCCCAAATGGCACATGTTGAAACACATACATATATTCCTCATATCTAAATGTGGTGTACTTTTGATCTTCTCTATGAAGTGGCATCTGCCAATAACTTGAAGTTAAGTCAAAAGATGAGAAGTATTTTTTTTCATGAAATTCTAACAGTAAATCTGTTATATGAGGTGGTACATCTCTGTCTGGTATTGTAATAGCATTTAACTGCCATATGTCTAAACATACCCTCATGGAGCTGTCTTTTTTTTACAATTACCAGAGGGTTTATATAAGGAGACTGCTGTTTTCTTATGATTCCCCATTGTTCCATCTGTCATATTTGACTGTCTACTTCGGTTTTATATTTAACTAGAATAAGGTATGATCTTCCCTGAAACTGACTCTCCTCTTTTAATCTTATCTGGTGTACATAATCCTTTATAATTCCAGGGTTCATAGCAAATACTCATTCATGCTGCTGCAATATTTCTCTGAGTCAGTTTTTCCAGTTGTTATTATTTTTCTCTAACTTGCTTACTTTGTTCTCAATTTCCCCATAAATGTCCTCTACTATCATCTGTGCTACTTTATTACTTTGACTACTTCGTTCACTAAACATAATTCTTTCATTTTCTATTATTGCTATTTTTTTACAGTAATTAATTTTGGTGTGAATCCAATGCATAAAGTCTGACCCAGTATCAAATCTTCTATTAAATTTGTCATCGATAATAGTGTATGTTGTATCCTTTGTTTTCCCACCTGTATTTCTCCATATACCTGCATGTGGTCAAGCCCAACTCTTTTACCATTGGTTGAGCCCAACTCTTTTACCATTTCCATCATTATTTCTGATTATTTTAGAGGTAATATGTGTATTTTCCCTTCCTGATTTCTAATTTTGTTTAGTATTTCATTGGAAATTATAGAGACTTTGCTCCCTGAATGCAGCAATGCTTGCACTTGAATCCCCTGTACTTTTACTGTGATCAGCAGGCACATTTGGTCAGCCATTGTCTGTACTCTTTCTTCTTTTTCTGTTACTACATTTAACACTTTGGGTTTAGTTTCTTCTCTATCCTCTTGTTCCTCTATGCTTTCCTCTATTCGAAGTGCTTCCAATACCTCCTCCAATCCTTTACGGATACAGATAGTTAGTCTATCCTGTATATTTTTTGGCATGTTTCTCTTTACTATACTCATCATCTGGTATTCTGAGATGGGGTATTCAATTACCTTTTTTAATTATTCCCTTCCTGATTTCTAATTTTGTTTAGTATTTCATTGGAAATTATAGAGACTTTGCTCCCTGAATCCAGCAATGCTTGCACTTGAATCCCATGTACTTTTACTGTGATCAGTGAGCACATTTGGTCAGCCATTGTCTGTACTCTTTCTTCTTCTATTACTACATTTAACACTTTGGGTTTAGTTTCTTCTCGATCCTCTTGTTCCTCTATGCTTTCCTCTATTCGAAGTGCTTCCAATACCTTCTCCAATCCTTTATGGATACAGATAGTTAGTCTATCCTGTATATTTTTTGGCATGTTTCTCTTTACTATACTCATCATCTGATATTCTGAGATGGGGTATTCGATTACCTTTTTTAACTTCTTTATTTGTTTCAGAAAAAAATGTGTATACACCCCCTCCTCTTTCGTATATTTTTCTCTTTCTACATCTCTTCACAGTTTTTCTTGCCTTTCTATGTTCCAAAATCTACACATTAATGCTTTAACATATTTTTTAAAATTGTCTGGCCTCTTATATATAGCTCTCCACAAATCTTGTGTTACGCCTACCAAATGGTTACTTGCTATTATTATTTTTTCTTTCTTTCCTACTTTATATATTTTGAAACACTCTTCTAGGCTCTCTATGTGTTCAAATAAAATCTCCTTTTCCTTTGAAAATTTTTATTTCTATTCTGTCTCACATTTTTTTTATCTAAACAAAATTACTTCATATAGCATAAAACCCTCCCCCAACCAAGACACCAACTCTCTGATCTCATCTAAAAACACACCTCACCTATCTCACAACTCTTATCTCTGGCTGTTTATTATTCTCATAGGCCCCAACATGTTGGGTATGCTATTTTCTATCTTAACTCCTCCGATCCTCTGTGCTACTACTTTTTGTATATAAAAGATCATATGCTGGGAATTAAAAATTTTAATTAAAGCTGGAATCATTATCATATGAGGGAGCCACTAGGAAAAGAACCTAGAGCCATGAAATTAAGAGAATCTTATATCTGTGGCTGTTAATTTGTATATGTATGAAAGACCCAGCCAAACTCCTCCTTTACAATTCTATTATGAATACATACAAATATGATACGATAATGTTTTATTATCACATATAAACGCTAAAGGAACAAACAAGTACACTTTTATAAGTTTCAATTAATAATACACTTTATTATAATTTACTTTTCTTTTATTCAAGACCATTTGTAAAACAAATCACTAATAATTCCCCCTCTATCTCCCCCCCCCCAATTCTCTACTCTTAACATAACTAACACGATTGTTCTTTTTTTTTCTCTCTCTTTTTTTTAATAATAAAAAAAAACAAAAGTGAAGATTAATATATGTATTTCATTCTCGAAGGAACATGCACTTTTACTTATATAAGCATCCCAAAATGATCCAAATCTAGACCAGTATACAGACTAAGCGGCTTACTATTAGGAGTCAGTTATTACACTAAACTCCTACCCTCTCTTTCAATAATTACTCCACCCTTAAAACTTTTCATTTTTACTTTCTAAATTATTTCTACATTCTTTTTTGATAGCAATTTCTGGGATTCATTCATGGGATTATTATTATTTTTACCCTCTCCCAATAGTCTTGAAAATTTAATCAAAATTTATATAAAAAAAACTCTCCATAAAGAAAAATAAAAAAGTACAAATATAAATAAATTACGTATTCTAAATAAACTAATTAGGTAATGTATAAATAAACATTATAAATATATATAACAAAAATCCCTTCTATTGTCGCAACTTATAGTTCATGGCTGATTAAATATAATCCTAAATACATATATGTTTTAAGTTCACCAATCTATAGTTCAATCAATAACAAAGTTTCTTTTACCTGGATCAAACAATGTATGTCCATACGAGTTTCTCCTTATCTCTATTCTCTGCATTGAAGTTTGTTCCCTGACTAGCTTGCTTTCTGCTATG
This sequence comes from Epiperipatus broadwayi, assembly GCA_028023455.1. Taxonomy (NCBI): domain Eukaryota; kingdom Metazoa; phylum Onychophora; class Udeonychophora; order Euonychophora; family Peripatidae; genus Epiperipatus; species Epiperipatus broadwayi. Next base: position 629,242 of record JAQFVV010000260.1, on the reverse strand, counting down.
CAGTTTGGTGTTTCATGAGGTGGTTTTCCTGTCGATGAAAATCTAGGAATGGAGCAGTGTCCCAGCTGGGGACAGATTCTATTCATTTAACCTTGAATCATTTTTATTTCCATTTTCTCATATAATAGTTCTCTTCTTTTTTCTTAAAAGAAAAACTAATAAGCTAATCTTCTTTACAATAGGTTTTCTCTCTATTTATAGTGTTTTTATCCATTGTCATTTTATTTGATCACGTTCCCAGCCAGTGATTGCATTTCTTTAATTACTTTTTTGTTTTTAACACCTCCCAACTATAAGCCATGACAATAGAATTAATTACAATTCTTTTCTTTCTCCCCTCCCTTCAGATTAGAAAATTTAATTAAAATTGTTTTCCAAAAACAAATATATATATATATATTTTAATATCACTTTCGATGTAATCTCTCAATCCAATTAAAAAATAACTAATCTACCATTTTGCCTTTTTTTCTTTCTACCATTTTGCCTTTTTTTCTTTCTGTTTTTTTTTTTTAAAATCCCAATAAAAAAAAAAACTAATAAATAATACCAAAAAAAAAAAACTTTCTATACACACAGCATTTATTTCTTATTTTACCTAATATACATATGTGTATATATGTAATTTACATGCACAGGAAATATAACATGAGCCGATTGTTATCGGCTCAATATATATATATATATATATTGTAAAGGTTGGAGACACACCCTTTCCATAAAAGTGTCATTATTGTCATAAAAAATCTTTGTTTTGGCTTTGATATGGAAATTTATTTATATATGTTGTTGTTGTTAGTTGTTACCATTAATTATTTCAATGTTTTTTTGATATATGCATTTATTTATGATTTTGGAATTTGAAAATGGCAGTGGTGATATATGTATATAAATTTTACAATGACATTGGTTTGTATTTAAAGTATTTGCCTTTAGTAATATCAATGATTAAAATATTAGCATATAAAATTACTAAATGTGTTTACATCAAATTTTTGTTTTTGAAATTATTTGCAATGTAATTTTATTATTTATTATTTATTTATTTATTTTTTGTAAACTGTAAAGCATATTTTTATATGTAGCTTTATAATTTTAAAAATCGATGATTGTTATAATAATGGTATTGATATCAGTAGTGTGTGAAAGATTAAGCTAAACACTATAGCAACAACAAAAAAAAAGAAATTATCGACTATCTTCATTGGTATAAAGAAACAAAATTTTGTTGTCATCTAATATACATTTTTTTTGGCATAATCACAATACTCTATTTGGATTTTCATTAAACAAATGGCAGTATAAAAAAGGAAGCTGTGATCTTGGAATTAAATTCCCTTTGTCTTATCCTTTCCAATAAATAGCAACCATTGGAAAAAAAGCAAATTATTAATAAGCATGCATCTGAGTGGAAAACAACTGAAAAAATGAATAGCTATTCATATATAAGAAATCAATAAGTGTTACCTAAGTATTCAAAGTTGGTCTGTCACTTTCAATTGATTCACTATAACATAACTCAGATAAAAGAATACTCCAAGACAATCATTTACACATTCATCATTTCAAATTATCCTACATATTAATTCAATTTATGCCAGAGTGGATAAACACATGTCAAATAGTTGTCAAACTTTAAAATGAAAAAAAAAAGCAAAGAAGATTAAATGGTAATTAATTTGATCATTTTTTTTGTATAAGATTGGATTTTAAATTTAACCATTTATATAGTAAACTAACTTTAAATTTTAATCAATCAGTATAAATAACAACATGTTAGATTTCATTTAGTATTAAAATTTTCTGTTTTATTTTGTAATATAAGTAAAGTGATTTAAACTTTTAACTCATTAATATTAATAGTAAAATGCTAGATGTCATTTATTATTAAAAATTTTCTGTTGTTTTTTATTTTATATGCCTTATATATAAATAAATTGTACAATTTATTCAAACTGCTTCAAACATTTTTTAGCAAAACTCTTTATTTTTACATATATATATATATACTGGATGTTTCGACTGACCTGCAGAATTCTTCAGAGCAAGTTTATTTTAATCTTCTAAAAAAATAAACTTGCTCTGAAGAAGACTGCAGATCAGTCAAAACGTTGGTGTATATATATGTAAAAATAAAGAGTTTTGCTAAAAAGGGTTTGAAGCAGTTTAGATAAATTGTATTTATAGAATATTACAGCAAAAATAAAGAAAAGTGTGATTTTGATAATATTTATAAATAAAGTGGTTTTAAATTTTAATTCATTAACATAAATAATAATATACTAGATATAATTTGTCATTAAAACACTCTGTTGTTGTTTTAATTTAAATGCAGTGTACAAGTACTTTTATATATGTAGTACACAATGAATTCTGGAAATTAAATTTATTGTGGTTTGTTCTCATAAGAATCATTTATAAATATACACATAATGTATAATATTAGTGTTAAATATTTAATATGATTATTTAATATTTTCCTTCAGAAATTAATTCATAACTTCATCATAAGATATGTTTAAAAGTTAGATCAGGCTGTAGACATTTTATATTTGTGTTATACATACATATTTCTTTATATGTGAGATTAGGAATTGGTCTTATATTTTTTTATTCATAGGAAATAAATGTTTAATTGAATTCTCAGAATTAATGATGACATAATAAAAGGTATTAAGTTTTGGGATTATAATAGAGGCCCTATTGTAGATAATAAATCTAAGGAGTTAGTATTTGCAGATTAAAAAAGAAGCATAGTTTTAATAGAAAATGAGATATATAGATATCCAATACCATATGAAAAGAATACTGACAATTTTCTGTAAAGTTAAGTGATCTAACCTTCACAAACATATCTATGATTCTGAACTGTTATCTTAAGAAGCTATCATGATTTTCATTATTCTCCTATTATTGCATCTTTTTTATGTTAAGCAGTAGATGGTTCTTATTCTGACACAAATGTCAATCCATACCTGTTATTAGCAAACGTTGTGAATTTAAATAATATTGAATTAAAATGAAAACTTAGAAAACAAACAAATATTGTTTATGTTTGAATATAACTATTGCCACTTGAAAAGAAAATTAAACCACAATTAAAATAAAGGATATACTATTTGTTTTATATAAAATGACTTTGTGATTTATTTGAAATTTTTTTTTTTTTCTTTTCAGTACAAAGGTCACTAGAATAACTTATATGATAATTTTTGTGTTTTGCCAATATTCAATTTTATAATTACTTACATAAGCCATCACTAATTAATATATTGTTTTGTATATAATTCCTCATCTGAAAATATGTTAGATTCAATAAAATTCTCTTTCCTTCCAATTTATATTTTGGTGAGTAATTAAATCTCACTGGTTATGTTAAACCCTGACAGTAAATCAATTAATGTCTCTTATTATTACTCTTTGGTATCTATGCACATTTTATATACAGCTAGTCAGATAGGTAATATTAAAATTGTTAATCTATGACTGGACCATATTTTACTCATGCTTAAAATTTATCTTCTCGAGCATAGATGCAGTTCATTACAAATTCTGCCCATATCTATGGGATCGTTGAATAAGTGTTTAGCATCACAATCCAATCCAGTACAATTGATATCCAACAATTGGGCTACTTTATTTTCCATTACATAAGTGCAGGCCATTACAATATATATATATATTATAATTGAAATAATAAATTTAACGGTTTACAAACTATTACAAACAATCCTTAAATCCGCAGAAGAACGTTGGTTAATTTCTTAAACCTGCCTCAACTGCTATTTTTTTTTTTAATTTAATGGCAGTTGAGGCAGGTTTAAGAAATTAACCAACATTCTTCTGCGGATTTAAGGATTGTTTGTAATAGTTTGTAAACCATTAAATTTATTATTTCAATTATAATTACAATTTTGTTTTTAATTAACAAACATTTTATTTATTTTACACACACACACACACATATATATAAATATATACGGCAATTGAAAAGAAGTAAGGAATTAACTGAAAGTATTGCGAAAGTAATATATATATATATATATGGTAATTGAGAAGGGTTAAGGAATTATCTTAAAGTATTCCTGCAGATTGAAAGACTGTATATAATAGTTAATTAACATTGTTTATTATTTTTGTTATATATATATATACATATATACATAGTTATAAGTTATTACTTATATGCTCTCAGGCTTATTAAAATAATAATAAAAACTTAGGCTACCTGTACATGCATATCTTCTTTCTAATCATGTTTTTTCTAGCTGGTCATTATTAGTCTGCTAATTGCCTTATAATTGCATTCTTGATCGGTAACAATCTAATTCATTTAGTGAGGATTAAAACTATGTTTTTATCATCTTCTTTCCACTGATTACTTTTCAGCTCAATAAAGCATCACTTTTGCTTATATATATAATTAGCATTATGAATTAGCTTTAATCAATTTGTTTTTTAATTGTCGTTGTTTTCTACTTACTGTTCTTAATTTATTCTAATTAATTTTCTTTAATTAATTTCTAATTTGTTTTTGAATTTCTTATGTTGCAGATTAATTACATATTTTTACTTAACTAAAATGATTTATTTATGAATAAATTTTTATAAAATAACTATACAGATGTAGATCTCTTGGTCCTACTGTTTGAAATTCAAACTTTACCTTTATTCACAAGATAGCATTTTAATGTTAGGGGATAGGGAGGGATTGACTTTTTATATGCATTCAAAATATATAAAATTAATATGATAAATTTGTTTATTAATACACCCGGGTCTTGTTTTATGTGGATTTTTTTAACACGATTTTGAAGTTACACGATTCATGTTTTTTCGGAAGTCGAACTCCGATAATGCACTATTACTTTAAATAATAAATTTTGCGCACTTACATCACATTGAAAATAATAGCACATTATTGGAATTTGACTTTCATCTTAGTAATTTCAATATTTTCAGTGCTTTATAATAGTAAGATTTTATGCAATAATGAAATTAAAATCATGATTTCCACATTTTATATATACCCACATTAAATTTTACAAGATTATAATGTAAATTTGTTCAAACATTGTGCGTATTAATTTTGCATTTTAAATCACGTTCTGTTTTTGCTTTTTAAAAAAGAACGTAATCAATTATTAATCATTTAGTGTTCGCAAGTTTATTTTTAAGTATTTTCTTATTAATGACACTAATGACGAATGTGCTCTTAAATTCCAAACAAGAACTAAAAGGCTGTATGTCTGAATATCACAAGCTTTATAAACAATTAATAAAGTCATCATCTCAAAGTTTAATTACTAATTACATTGTCACCAGAAAACCATTAACACAACATGAGAGTGAAGTTGGTGCTAGTTGTATTTCCTCTTGTGAAGAATCTGATTTTTTACCAGTTTGCAAACAAACCTGTTTATTGGCAAGTAGCAATAATAATTAAAATGTGTATAAAAAATGTCAATTACTGTACTGTAAATTATGCATAAAAATATATTGTTTTGAATAAAATTAAATATTATAGTTAAAAAAAGTTTGTCTTGTATCATTTTTTTTTCAAATTTGAAATTTTTTATTAGTCATATTTTATTTCTTTATTTTTTTGGGGGTGAATTTTAAAGTAATTTTACATTGGTGCTTTGCTTTTATGCGATTTTTGAAAAATCACAGTCCGTATCCCCCCTTTTTCAAGGTAAGTTATGTCTATTTTTGTGTGATTTCTTTTGCGCATGTTTTCTGAGGAACCTATCTATCGCATAAAACGAGACCCAGGTGTATATAATTTTATTGTTTACTAACAAGTTTGTGGCTTTTCAAACCATACAACTTATTGCTTATTTCTTGATTTATTTATTGTATTTTAGATATATCACCAAGTTTCTAATGATTTTTTTTTTCGTCTGTGGAATTATTATTATTTGCTTGTATAAATTTTTTTAGATGGGCTACTTAGAAAACTCTTATTTTTGAACTTTTTTGTGATTATTATGTTAGTGTAACAAATATATATTCTGTTTTGGAATTTTTTATTTATATAATCATCAGAATTTATTTTATGTTTGTAGCATATTTCGTTTTTTTCCTTCCAATTTTGTTTTTATTTCTTTGCAAATTTTCAGTTTTTTATACAATATAACAAATAATTTACTTATAGATTATTTATACAGCAACAATTTATTTTTTCTTAGTTTATTTTTCAGTTCAAAATTTTTTTTGATTCATAGTTTTTGGTTTACATGACTTATTATCTAATTGAGACAAAATTATTTTTACTTGTGATAATTCGTTAGCTTTAAAATTCAACTAATGATATCTATTTTCATTTCAAGTCATAAATAATTGAAATTTTCATTATTTGGATAGATAACTTTGATTTCTTCTTTTACGTTCCATTAAATGATTTACTTACTCCATTGACTGTTAGCTGTTTATTTCATTCTAAAATATGTATTTCACATTCGGAGATAAATAATATTTTTCTCTGATCACTAGAGACCATGGAGGTTTTCATTATATTTTAAATGCAACATTAAGTTAAAATGGCATATTTCAGAGTACTGTGAATTAAAAAAGAATCTAAAGATTTTTATAAAAAGCAAACAAACATATAGCATTATATATATAAAAACCAGTAACCTTAAAAGTAAATTTCTCCGTATTAGACTTTTATTATTCCATTTATTTTTCTGTTATAGACGATATTTCAAAATTTTGTTAACAGTTTTTGTTTTGCATGAAGCTATAGAGCTCTTATTAACTTAAGTTGTTTACATTGTCTGAAATTCAATTATGGACATTATTAAATTTTCCTTATGTAAAATGTAAAGTCAAATGAAAAATAAAAAAAAAAAAGTATTCTACTTAATATGAGAATCTTCATATTGAGAATCTTCATATTTGCATAAGTATTTTCAATATTAGTAAGATGAATAAGACTTATGTAATTAATATATTAAAGATTATGATTTATAGTAATAGGAATGATAGAATTTAAGCCATTTTTATTAGCTTACTGTGAAAATAAAATATTAGATGTCAATTATAATAGCCAAATTCTGAATGGCTAATTACGATAATTCGAAGTGCTCTGGACTAATTTCAAGAAATCTTTTCATCATTTATGTCAAGCTCTTAATTAAATATTAATAACCATAAATTAAAATAAGTTTAAATCTTATTTTTGTTTAGCAAATTGTATGTTTTTTTATTTTAAAGAATGAAAGATGAATATTAAATACGATGTTTTTGTAATTAATAAGCATATATATAAATAAGCATTTATTTTTATAGCGTCTGTATATAATTGTAATTACATTTATATCGGCCTTTCAAGTCAATTGTGCAAACATTTTGCGAGTGTTAAATAATAAATGAATACCCTCTGACCAATACAAGATATAAATATTTGAGTCGTAGGAATAAGAGGGATTCTTTTTATTTCTGCATAAATTCTATATCTTGTATTGGTCAGAGGGTATTCATTTATTATTTAACACTCACAAAGCGTTTGCACAATTGGCTTGAAAGGCCGATATAAATGTAATTAATAAGCATATATATTCTTGACCGATAAAAATTATAAATTCCATTTGCACAAAATTAAATTAACATGTTAGGCTCTTCATAATTATGTTTAATCTACTATATGTGTGTGTTTATGAAGACAGATGTCACTTTTGTCATTAAATTTCCAATTATTAAGGTATTGTTTTTATACAATTAATAATTATATAAAGATATGTGGTAGAAACATATTAATTAATTCTGTTTTGTATAAATCTTGTCAGTCAAATTCAGCATTTACATAACCATTTATTTTTTTAATTAATGAATTAAAAAGCTATAACAAAATATTATGAATAAAAGCATTTAGTCATTTTCTATTATCTCATTATAAAATTAACATATTGTATATACTAATTATATTATTGGTTATTACAAAAGTAGTAGCATAAGAATTCTTCATTTTTATCTGTTACTCCAAAAGTTAAAAAATCTCAAAACGTCTATAAATTTTTTTTATCTTAATAAAAGATACAAACTAAATCATTTCCAGAAGATGGCTTTGCATTTGTAATCATAGCAATTGACTTCTTATCTATCCAAAACTAGAAATTGAAGGCTACTGTCTCTATCAATGATAAAATAAGTCTTATCTCTTCATTTCATATTTTTTGTGCACACCAATGATGTTTATATTTTTTATACACACCAGTGATACTATCTTGTGTTATATTTATAATCCCACAAAATATAATTTATTTGCATATAGCTCATTATAATGTGATGCAAGATGTGGAAAAACTATGGACCCCACAGCATGAGTACCAAGGCATCGACAAAAATTAAGATTTGATTCTTTGCCTTTATACAATCCCATGTGGTATACACAACCATTGCATCTACCACCACACACACCACTTGAAATCTCTCTTTATTGGTTTTAAGAGTTTATATTTTCACAGGTACTTTGCCCAATGAATTTTGTGATTGCTTTATCAACTACAACTTTTCTGTGCAATCAGTCTTAAAATTTACATTGCACTTCTCTATAATAAAATAGTTATATATATATATATATATAATCATTACTTCTATACAAACACAGACATGCAAGTAACACACTAATACAAATACAAATACACTAATACAAATATGAGAATCATTATGTCTATAAAATAAAGTTTCCTCAAACTTGGATTACATAAACCACTACTTTCATTATATTTGAATACAAGTATAATTTATATACTACACAGACACACTAATACAAACACAAACACATTAATAAATTATACATTTATCAAATAATAATAAAAATTTTAAAAATAATATTCAAATAAAAGGAATCTAAAATTGAATACTTAAAGTATATTGGTAAGAATACCTTGAAATTAGAATCCATTTTATTAAGCTCTCTGGCCGATGGGAAATTTTTGTCTGTCTTCTTCCTGCAATCTAATAATGTGAGCAGAAAGAAAAAAATAAATGAACTTATTAATAAAAATATTAATAAAAAATCGAAATTTTGTTCACTTTTAACATGCCATACATCATTTTAAAAAGGAACTCAATTCACAGAGAATACAGGTGTAGTCCATTTGGTTTTCTCGCAATTTTGAAAAGAATACCAAGACATTTTAATTTCAAATGAATCAGGGGCAGCGACACTAACTTCTAACAGGACTTGTAAGATGCATAGCAGCATTATGTCCACCTTTGAATTCCCTAGCACACTGATAAAGGATACCCTACCTTATTGTAATTATTGATTGCTCAAATTTACTATAGATAGCAATAGAGTAGAAAGATACTCTTGTTTTATTAAATATTGAATAGATTAGAGAATTAAGTGATGTTATTATTAACTTTTATTACTAAGAGGAAAATGTATTATTACTTAGAAAAGAATTGATATTATTAAATATCTATAGAATACTCCAAAAGCTTGAGCAGCCAGTGTCAGATTTATGCAATTTTTCCAATAGGTTGATTTGATTTTAAAATTTGTAGGATGTTTTAAATTTCAGGCTATTAACTTAAATAATAAAATGGAATTAAAGGTTCTTGGTATACTTTTCATTGCATTACTTCTAGCTTGGAATTTTAATGTCACTAGTAGTATAAGTAAGAAACTATCTAGAAATGAGGATTTAAATATATCAGCATCTGGTAATCACTAATTACTTAATTTACTATAGGTGACAGTACAATAGACCCATTCTTGTTTTGTTGTACACATATATGTTGCATGGTGTTTACTTATGTTAAATATCTCTTTCTATCAGGTTCATTAAGTAACTGATATATGATAAAAAATAAAATCTATGCAGCTTACGCTTACTAGGGTGATTTGTATTATAATTTTGTATATTATGTCCATATCAATATAATGGACACCACTTTAAATACAATATTTAATAGTATATATTTAATCCCATTTATTTTTGGCTTAAATATATAGTAGTAATATATTAAGCAATTCAAAAAATAATACCCATATGTAAAATTTCTATGGTTCACAGTTCTCCTCTGTCATTTCTGGTGTATACTCAAACTTCTTATGAATTCTCAAGTAATAAAGCATTCATTTTTATTTATTTATATACAGAGTCATATTAATAAAATGGCTAAACAGATACATGTTTAGGACAGTGATTGGTCAGAGAGATGTAGCATCACATTGCTGGGATTTAATTTCAACCATTTTGAAGCTGAAAATGCATCAGTAGCATGCTGATTCAGTCTTTTATCATTTTTGAAAACTAATTAAATACTGCCTACTTTATGATAGAAGGAAAGAGAGCATAAAATACTTGGCTTGAATAGGACACTAAAATAACTCACCATTTTTTACCGGATTTGTCAGTCTATTATTATATATTATTTCATAGTTAATTATTGTCCTGTGTTATATTGCAAAGTGGAAGTATTATCCAGAACCTATAAGATCTTCAGATCAATTCTGTCCTAGGACACTAAAATAACTCACCATTTTTTAGCAGATTTGTGAATCTATTATTATATGATACTATTCTGTAGTTAATTATTGTCCTGTGTGATATTGCAAAGTGGAAGTGTTATCCAGGACCTATAAGATTCTCAGATCAATTCTGTCCTAGAACTTCTGCTCTCAAATTATTTTATGAATTCCTAAACAATAAAACCATTTGATTTTTGTTACTACAATTAAATTTTTGCATAGAAAAATAAAATTTAATTTTTAAGGTGAACTACAAAAAAAAAAACTATAAAGAAGTAAAGCATATATTAAAGACTACAGTTAATTTTCAAGTAATTTATTTAATTCTAATGTGATACTTGAAATGTCATATATCATATACTATTCGATAGCTACAGCTGAGATGAGTTGATTTTATGAGATTTTTCATTCACAAAAACAATTTAGTATTGGCTAATTTTATGATCGTGACAGCAAGGCTATTGCATCTGATCCAGATACATTTGTTTTTACGTTTTTTTTTACTATTATTTTCAGAAATTAATTTTGACATTTGTATTCAACTAGTTTCCAACTGATCCAATCGAACACATCTTCAAACTTATAAATTCATTATCTCAAGAATATAACCTATATTTTATTTTGTCACTATTTTCATTATATTTACTACAGCTTTGTCACCACGTATATTCACATATTGTAATAACATAAATATAATAAGTTTTAAATAACTGTCACAGCTTTTAGCTAGAAGATAAAAACAACTTTCATTACGAAATATTTTTTATTATTTTCCACTGAACGTTATTTTAATTATTTATTTATTGAATAATGAAAGCTAGAATGCTAAAATCAAATGAAGCACAATCGTTTCATTGAATTGGCCTAGACTTTTTATTTTACTTTTCTCAACTAGAAATCGATCTAGAAACCTTTACCTGTCTAATCAACCATTTCTTTATTGAGATAATTGTTCAGAACAATTTTAAGTTTATTTTTATTTTATTACTCTATAGATTTTAATCAGTAGCCTTAATCCTAACTTTTTAAATATAATGATAGTCTCTTTCAATAAGAGTTTAATTAAGTTAAATTTATAATTTTCCCAATGTTTTTTTTTTTGTTAATAGAATCTATAGCTCTAAGCGGGATAAAGCAATAATAAACGAGTCGTAAAACGAGTTAACAATTTTATGCCTTACTGATCAAGTCTAGTTAACTTTTCACAAATGAATAGAGTTTATTTCTTCTTTTCTTTTATTAATAAATGTTAGTTTTTGATAATAATTTGTCAAATAAATGCATGATCTTTTGGATAAATAAATAAAAGTAAGTAATAAAATTTAATCATAACAAAGCGATTTTTGTGTTATTAATTATTTTGAAAATACATATAATTGATAGAGTAATAGACTTTTCACAACATTGCTATATTATATATATATATATATTGCAACGGGAAAAACGGTGTGCCTTATATTATTAATAAGCAAATATTTATAACTATATTATATTATTCAGTCATGCGTTGGACAGGCCAGTTATTGGAACAGTACATAAGGACTTGTGCTACTAATAAGTTACTAAGCTAACCTACATGCTAATGTTTAAAAGCAAAAAATATACTAGAGCTATGAGGGAACACAATTGCAAATGTAATACTGAGAAAGAGTATTTTATTGAATTCAAACTACATTAAATAATTAAATAATATGATAGCTAAATCTAAACGTAGCTAGGATAAACTGTAAATAAGTCTATGTTTATATTCCTTATATTTTGAATAAATATTTTTTCAAATGTATACATTAATGTATAATACTAATTTCTTTGAGAACGTTATGGCTGAATACTATTCTAATCAACCTTGTAAATAAATATTTATTCAAATATCTCAGGGTAAAGTAAAATTAAATATATATTTATTAATGGTTTATATCTTTAAAATGTGACGCAAATAGATGAATGATAAGTTATATAATCTTATAGTAAATATGAATAACAAGTTTAATTAATAGATAAATTAAAATGTTATTTACATTGAATAACACACACAAAAAAATTAATAATAAATGTGTTACTACTTTAAAAATATCTCCAGATTCTTGCATGTAACATCTTTAAATTAAGATAAATACTTTATATATATATAAAATACATATTTTGCGGGTTCATCCATGTTAAAAACTTTTAATATTAATATACTGACGTTTCGACTTGGTCACACAAGCCATCCACAGAGTTATAAAAGGTAGAAAGACGGTTGTAGAGGCGCTACAATCACTGATTTGAATAAAATGTTAAAATTCCACCAATAGCAAAAAATGTTAAATTTAGTAATGTCTTTTAAAAAAATCTTTCCAAATAGGAGGAAGTTTACATGTATCATCTCGCTTATTGATACAATCTGGCCTTTTAAGTATCTCAATGGCTTCTCTAATTTTGCATTGGTAGAGATTATCACATCTGGATATGATCCTGGTACTAGAAAAATCAATTTTATGACCTGAATCTATAGTATAGAGTGAGAGTGCTGATGATGATGAGTGTTGTTTAATTGCATTAGCATGCTCATCTCTCCTAACACTGATGTGACGATTACTCATACCTATGTAAGAAGCTTTACAATTTTTACATGAGATTTGATAGACACCATGAGATTCAAGAGGGATTGAATCCTTAGGCTTGGTTATTATATTGCTGATCTTTTGATGAGCAGAAAATGCTGTATCTATATTATAGCATTTTAATATACGTCCGATACTGTCTGTAGTTCCTTTTACATATGGATCACAAATTCTAATAGCTGATTTATCAGCCTTATTTCAAGCCCAAAATAGACAAAATAGGAAAAAAAAAGATGATAAATCAGCTATTAGGACTTGTGTTCCATATGTAAAAGGAACTACAGACAGTATCAGACGTATATTAAAATGCTATAATATAGATACAGCATTTTCTGCTCATCAAAAGATCAGCAATATAATAACCAAGCCTAAGGATTTAATCCCTCTTGAATCTCATGGTGTCTATCAAATCTCATGTAAAAATTGTAAAGCTTCTTACATAGGTATGAGTAATCGTCGCATCAGTGTTAGGAGAGATGAGCATGATAATGCAGTTAAACAACACTCATCATCATCAGCACTCTCACTCTATACTATAGATTCAGGTCATAAAATTGATTTTTCTAGTACCAGGATCATATCCAGATGTGATAATCTCTACCAATGCAAAATCAGAGAAGCCATTGAGATACTTAAAAGGCCAGATTGTATCAATAAGTGAGATGATACATGTAAACTTTCTCCTATTTGGAAAGATTTTTTTAAAAAACATTCCTAAATTTAACATTTTTTGCTATTGGTGGAATTTTAACATTTTATTCAAATCAGTGATTGTAGCGCCTCTACAACTGTCTTTCTACCTTTTATAACTCTGTGGATGGCTTGTGTGACCAAGTCGAAATGTCAGTATATTAATATTAAAAGTTTTTAACATGGATGAACCCGCAAAATATGTATTTTATATATTTAACCCATGCAAATCTTCATTTTAACATATATATATATATATATATATATTAGAATTCATTTATACAATATTAGCTCTCTATATCTAATTTTTATAAATGATAACTAAGGTTGTTTTATTAAACATACAATTGTTTAGTTTTGAATAAATTTTAATTAAGTCAAGAGTATGTTTTTTTGGTATGATAATTTAACTAACTTAGACTTAACTCCACTAAATATATTTTATTCTGACTAAACCTCAAAATATTTCTATAAATATAATCTTAAAAAAAACACCATGGCAGCATTTCCATATGCTATACCAATTTATTAAATGGTTTAACTATAAAAAATATATACATATACATCTTCATCTACTATGAACTAAAAGGAATGCTTCATCTCTTAAAAAATATATGACACAAAGGATAACTACTATTGTTAAATACCATCTACATAAAAATTGGAAGAATACTTCAAGTCTAATCTTTTAATTAACTTTTCAAGTGGTTGACCTGAATTATTTCATCTTTTAGCCAATTTTCCCCTTAGTCAATTTTTTCATAAGTATTATACGTTAAAATGTGTGTAAAACGATATATTTTAGTATAATAATTGTTTTTTCTGAAAAATTGCGTGCAAAAGGCAGGAAATTCAAAATTCCTGCTTTTATAATAGACATAAGCTCTGCCCTAACATGTTCAGCCATTGTCTGTTGCCAAGGCTGTAAAACATTTGGTGTTTTATGACATTGTAGTTTCCAATAATGGAAAAATGTGTTTATTTGCAAATTTATTATGCTTTTAGATATCTTTTTTAAAATAATTTGCACTATATTTATTAAATATCAAGAAATATAAATTATTAATAACTTATTTTGACTTAAAATACTTTATTTTCAAAAATATAACATTATATTAGCAGCTAACATAAATATGGCCTGAAGCAAATTAGAAAAGTAGCTTTGATGTAAAGAATCTACTTTATATTTATGAGTAAGAAAAATATCGCAATTTTACAATAAATATTCAAAAATTTAAACTTTTAAAACATAATTCATTAGATATAAGAGAAATAAATAGTTATTCATTTCAATGTTTAAAAATAATAACTAAAAAAATATTTTGTTGATTTTATAAACTGAAAATAATCTTTCTTTTGAAAGCGATCTCATTTTTTTAAATATTTACAGAAACAAAATGTGAACATTTAAAATTTATTTCAGTAGTAAACAAAAATATCTATCAAATGAAGTCAAATTTATTATTTTCTGAAAAGTTATAATCATTTTATCATATATTTTATGTTGATGTGTGAGACAAAGAAAAATGTCAGAAAATGCTGAAAAGTAAGAGGCATGATGCTGCATTTTAGAATGGTTAAGACTAAATGGGTTTGTAAGTGAGCATTAAAAACCAGTCAACACTTAGGGATCCCAATATCAATCATAGTCAACAATTTTAAACTTGTCAAGGCAATCTCCTTTTAACAATATGTACATATATTGTAATGTGATTTATCTTTTTTGTGATCTATTCTATGGCTATTTTGCTTGTAATTTTTATTTTTATTTTGTTAGTTAATATTAATCTTTAATACTTTATTTCTAGACCCTGTTATTCAAGCAGAGGAGTAAAATATGATCAATACTTACAGACTGAGATTTAATACAAATATTAATCAAATCTGAGATCGCACAAATGCAATGATTACTTTTAATTACAATGTTAATAACCTTTGATATGAAAACCCACTCAGTAAATTTCTTCTATTTTTCTCTGAATAATCCATACCATCTAGTTATTTTAATTGGAATTAGCATGCATTAATTCAAGTTTTAATTTCAAATAAATTCACACTGATTAATTTAAATAAATTATGTAAAATAGCTAAGAACAGATTCAGAAGTTAAAGATTATTGAATTATAAAAAAAATAGTAATGATTATTAGATGTAAAAAGAACAGGAGATGATATTTATCTACTGAAGCTGTTTAGGAATAAATTTAAATTTTGCGAGAATGCAGTTTGTTATTTTGAACTTAAATAATCTTACAAATTTGGTCACTATTCTTGGCTGATAAAGAATAGTAAAAAATAATCAATAGTAGTCAGGATAATCTGTCTTGTTTATGATATAGGTTAATGAAAGATAGAAATTTATTACTGGTTAATAATTCTTTGATTGTCTAAGTTGTCTATAGAAAAAATATCTGAAAAATGATACTTGTTATTTGATAAAATTACTTCGTTTTGTAGATATAGATGTGCTAATAATAACATTATAAGACCATAACATGTATATTTAAGTAAAAGGAGAAAAAGAGGATGGATAAATAGAAGATAATTAAAATGTATATAAATAGATGGGTAAATAAATCAATGGATAGATGGATATAAGGCAACAAATTTTTTTTACACTTGTTTTATTTTTTTTAGCATATAATATTATAATACATCGATCAATATTGTTTCAAGCAAAAATTCATAATAAAAATATTATTCTAAGTAAAAGATGGATAATAAAGATTTGAACAGATAAAGAGATAGGCATGATGAATATATATAAGCAGATATATTTCCAATGATTAATTTAATTTTAAAATAATAAATAATTTAATGCTTGCTTTACCAAAATATATGGGAAAAAATTGTTTGTATTCATTATTTTTAATTTAAAATTGCTTTGCTGTCATTGAAGAACTACATAAGAAGACAAAAAACCGACTTAGAAAATAAAAGTTAATTATTTTAACTCTTAGAATTTTTTAATGAAAAAAAAAATCAATATCCATCTCGTGACTTTTTCATGCTGATTAGTTAAATACAAGACTTGATACATTAAATTGTTTCCTAAAAATATTCTTTCCGCATTGGAAACGTGCTATAATTGGAAAAGTTTGCAAAAATAGAACAGACTGTACTTAACTATATAAGATACTTAGTAGAATTTGTTTTAATTAGGTTACTCCAATTATTATTATTTTAGCTATTAAAAAGTGAGAAAACAATTACAATTATCAATATAAAAGCTTTTTTGTTTTAAATATTATTGATTAGCAAAGAAAATGTTTATAGCGAATATCTTCCGGTTAAAATGACTTGTTCATTTGATACAATATATTTAAATACATATATGGTTACTGTCTTCTAGATAATAATAAATCATGAGTCCAGTGCATACATAGAGCAAAAGGAAAATGCTTAGAGCCTGTAATGGTTCTTTTTCGAAATAACAACTATTATTATAGGTCATATATATAATAAAAAGATTTGCATTTCAAACTATATTAAAACATCTGAAAAGATAACCTTTCCTTGTTATCTTGTAATTTTAAATAAACATGTCCATTTATCCTTGCTTATTCAGAATTTATAAAGAGAGCAAGTCTAACAAATTTTATATTTCAGGATGATTTTCAAATCAAACCCATATGTAAAAACACTGTCTTCTTCAATATTATCAAACAGTAAAATTTCCAAGGTAGAGATAGTTTCTATTACTACTTAATATATATTCAATACTGGTTATTAATTAATAAAGATCTTTAAAAATGGATAGAAATTATTTCTATCTTTAGACATTTAAGCTTTGAATATATTAAATTAAAAGAGATTGTATTTACATCTGATTTTAATTTGAAGTTTCCTTTGAATTATAGAATTAAATTTTCAATTTCTTTTAAGTTCCAAGAAGTCAAGTATAAGTAGTCATTTTACATTTGCTCTACGATGTAATAAAGAGGCATATTGATATTAACAGTGTTCAGAAAGATTACTTCTTCTAGAGTTTTATAAACACAAACATGTTTATATACATATGTGTGGGCTTAAGAACAATATGTATTACTAAAAATAAGTGAAGTCATTGAAAAAAAAAGTATGTATGAAGGGTAAGAGTGAGCATTAATTTGTAATTTTTAACAATATTTTTTATTATACAAATAAATGGTTAAAAGATGAATATAGTTATGTATCTGCATTATTATATCATCATTATTTTAAACCATTACCAAATATACTACAAAATATGGCTCTCTGCAAGTTAATCCAGTTTATTTAATCCATTGCTTCACTTTTTTATATTGCATCAGCAAAGTTTTTTTATTTTATTCATCGATCTTATATGTGGTCTTTTTCTAGGTTTACATATTATTTGGGTTACAGTTTAAAACTTGAACTGTCCATCTATTATCACCTCTCCCATCAATATAATCATATCATCTCCATTCAAACCTTTTACATCTTTCATTGATGTTAATAATGTTTGTTTTTTTCTCTCATTCAAGTAGCTCATTTTTAAAATCTTTCTTATTCTCTTAACATAAATCTTTCTGTTCTTCCTTATATGTTTTCACAGTCACCTTCTGTTAAGCATTTAAGTCTCAAATCCATGTGTAAGAACTGATAAAATACATCAGTTGTTTTCTCATCCTTGGTGTTTGCCATGGAATGGCATTGATGTTAATCAAAAACATATGCATATAACGATTCCGGGGCCGGACCTAAATTATCGATTTGATCTAAAAATATCTGATTTCTTATATTTGTAATAAAATATTCTACTAACTAATACTATTATATGATGTTAGTTTTTTCATTTTTGTAAATGTTTATTAATCTTATCTTGTTTTTGAGTTTGTGTGTGTCTTTTTAAAGTTATGGTGTTTTTCTAACTTTTTTTTTTTGGATTTTATGTGTGTCTTTTTAATGTTACGGTCTTTTTTTTTTTTGCAAGAGTAAATCAATACTTTTATTCAAAAGCAAGACATAATAAGTAAATGTTTATTAATCTTATTTTGTTTTTTAATTTGTGTGTGTGTCTTTAAAGATACGGGACTTTTTCTAATTTTTTTTTTTTGGGGGGACTTTATGTGTGTCTTTTTAAAGTTACGGTACTTTTTTTTGCAAGAGTAAGTCAATCATTTGATTGAAAAATCAAGATGTAATAAGTCAATGTTTATTAATCTTAGATTGTTTTTGAGTTTGTGTGGGTGTCTTTAAAGTTACGGGGCTTTTTCTCTTTTTTTTTTTTTTTTGACTTTATGTGTGTCTTTTTTTAAAGTTACGGTATTTTTGGTCAAGAGTAAAAATCAATTATTTTTATTAAAAAAGCAATATGTAATTCTAAATCTATCAAAAGTAACATAATTTATATACTACAATTTAGAATTGATACCTGACTACTATTAGTAAGGACCGTCATTGAAAGACTCATGTGAAAAATGATACCCGACTAATTTCTGTTTTCTTTTTTTTTTGGGGACAGTAATGAATCAGAAAGTGGGTTGTTTTTGTTAACTCTGTCTATATAAAAAGGGTACCGTTATTGAAATACTAAATTTAAAAATGATAGCCGACTAATTTGCATTTCTTTTGACAGTAATTAATCAGAAAATGGGTTTCTTTTTTTTTTTTTTTGGTAAATCTTGTGTATATATATAAAATACCGTAATTCAAATACTCCATTGAAAAAAACCAAACCCCGTTGAATTTGCTTTCTTTTTTTTTTTAATTAAGCAGGAACTGGGTTGTTTTTGTTAGTGTGTAAATATAAAAACTAATCTTATTTTGAAATAATAAATGTAACAAAAAAAAAATAATAATAATACCTGACTAATTTTCTTTTTTGGACAAGTAATTCCTAATAATTAGACACTGGGTTGTTTTTGTTTGTGCGTATATATATATAGCAAAAGTAACTTGTCACGAATGAATTCTCGCGAAAACGGTACTTTTCGCATGAACCTTAAATTTTTTTTTCATTCCGCACCCTTAAAAGCAATTTTTGAGGGTTACCCATTCATAATGGAATATTCAGGACATTATTACTAAACTTACAACAGTAAAGTAAATTACAACACATTAAAAAAATAGACGTCTTATCAAATTTTAAAAAAACTACGACTGCTTCAAATACACACACTCTCACACGAAACTACAGAGAAAATAGATATTCTACTATTATGAGAAAATGATGAACAAAATCAACTACTATGGCAGCCAATCAAGGCATTTCTTTCTCTTTGCTTTTAGCATAGAAAAAAAAAGCCATAACCGGCAGCCGTCGGGAACTCTTTCTGTGTTTTATCATAGAAAGAAGTCTCATTTGTGTTGGTTTCTGTCAGCGTCACCTCCTCCATCCATAACATGAGGACTCTTTTCTGCATTTATAACATAGAAAATTTCCTCTTTTGTTGGGTGAAGGCCGGTGAAATGGTATATTTCTAGGAATTGACCTAGAAATAGCAACATCTCGAGGTGAACACCAGGGATGAGAAAACAAACAATACATCTATTAAAAATCTTACTTTTCAAATACATAATTATAATTTCTTTCAATACTACCTGTATAAAAATATTATAGACATATTACAATTTTATTGAAATTAAAATATTATAACTTTAACCTAAAAATTATTTAGAATAAATGCTTGTTAAAAATTGTAGTTTTATAAAATAAATTTGTATAATATATATATATATATTGTAATGGAAGAACAAGAACAATCTACAAAAATCTAATTTTTGTAAGTCTCCTCATTGGACAGCCATTTGTAATGGATACTATATTACTATCTACTCATTTCTTACTTACTTGCCTGGGCATCACTAGGTTATCTGGACCTAAACAAAATCACATTGGATACTTACTTATAATGGTAACTAGTTTGAACATCAGTTGGTACATTATCTATAACAATATGTAGGATTTTCATTTTATAACAATATATCATTTGCACCTGTATTAATCGTAAATCATTCTCATTATTCCATAATTTTGGAGACAAATTCTAATGCAAACTCTAAGACCAATTCTTATACAAATTCTTATATAGATCATATTTAATGTTCCACATTATAAATTTTTTTAAGAACTCATATTTAATAAAATAATTTCATAAGTTTTATTAGCTCACATTTAATACTATAACATCACTAAATCTTTAGAGGTCATCAATGGTAGTCATATTTCTTATGCTGGCTCCAAACAACAATCAAACAAAATGAAAAACATTACTTATTCAGCCATTTAGTATATTTACCTGGATTATTTATTAAATAATAAAATGATGATGATGGTAATGATACTGTCAGTCACAGCTTTATACTTGACTCACAACTAACACAAATCATGTCTTTTATCAATCTGTATATGATAAACAATTATAATAACCC
The DNA here is from genome assembly GCA_028023455.1 of Epiperipatus broadwayi. Classification (NCBI taxonomy): domain Eukaryota; kingdom Metazoa; phylum Onychophora; class Udeonychophora; order Euonychophora; family Peripatidae; genus Epiperipatus; species Epiperipatus broadwayi. The sequence continues at coordinate 608,084 of JAQFVV010000260.1, read as the reverse complement.
TCCATCACACAATGAATACTGTAATGACAATGGGTTAATATACATGGTTTCCACAAGTAATATTATGTAGTTTTCTAATATTTTCAATTATTTATCAAAATATTATTATACCTGTAAACTATATTTTATGGTTGGAATTCACCCATGAATGACGATGACTAAAGTATTTTTCAACTTTAAGAAACATATAAACTTCTTTTTAATCAGAAAAATCAAATTTTATTATTGGTTAGACATTAATATACAAACAAAATTTTATATAATTATTAAGAAAAAAATTAGTTACATTTAATAATTGTCAATAACAGTACTAACTAAAAATTCTTCCCCTCTTCCCCTTAATGAAATTTCAGCTCAATCGTTAGATGCATATGGCATGATATGTGCATGTTAATATCTGTAATGGGTAAATAGAAGTTTTATATTATGGAAAATTGTGATTTTATAAATAAACCACTCGAAGCATGCACATATTCTCAGATTATATATATCCTAAATTTTATGCCTATAATCTTAAAAACAATAATCGAGAAATAGGTAGAGAAAAGTTTAGTTAAATCACAAGGATAGGAATAAAAAAAATCTACTTCTAGTTATAATTCTCATTCATCTCAATTACTATTAAGTTAGGCTGCTAATTATTTTAAAATCTATTTCTCACTATAATGTGTTTCTATCCGTGTTCTCTTCCCAAAATTTGAGCATTCATACAGAACACTTATCCTGGTTACAAATAATGACAATCAAATAACACACAATATAATCTTGATAGAGTCAATATTTATCATTACTGAAAAACTTCCTTCTTAATAATATTTCACTCAAAGTAAGGTTTGTTCAAGATTAGAAATTTGAATTTAACCACACACTATTATTTGATATACATAGATATATTTTAGCATTTTAGCTAAAAAAGTTCCTTTTTAAACTCAAGCTTGAAATTCTTTCTATTTTACTATGATGATGATAATGTTGTTGCACAGTCTGCATTTCTTTAGAGACAATACTTTAGCATCGAAATGGGTTACTCATTTTCTCCCTTTCCACTTTTTTCTTTCTGCTCTGTGTATGGATACATTAGTAGATAAATGGATATTTTTATTTTCTTGATATATTTATTGCATTTACTTTATGTTTTATTGGAATCCACCAATAAGGTAGGTGAAGAAATAGCAAGGTTCAAAGTATTATTGGTCTGGAAATCAGCCACAGGAGGCTACATGTTGGTTTCCTTCTCAAATTTAAATCTTCAGATGTGCCTAGAGTTCTTTGGAGAGCCAAGGGGGGACTCTCCAACAAAATATTGATTCTAGCCCTCCATTCTGCTGCAGAATCTCTCTAAATATATAAAAATAATAATGCATTGGTTCTAAGAGGCAATAAGACTTAACAATCTTCTCTAAATCATTTTTTGGACAATATATGTGCTGGCTTTTTAATGGATCACACAGCACTGTGTGGACACCTGGTTATTAATAAAAAAATGTTTTATCTATGTGATATAATTATCTGATCTCTTTGATCTTTTACTTTGTCTTTCTTCAAAATTTATTCTTTGGGTGGTCTAAAGTGATGAACAGTTTTTTAATTTTAGTCTGCTTACCAATGAGTGTCTTTCTCCCATTTTCTAACACTGAAGTTCTTTGATCTTTAGAATTGTCCTTATCTGTCTTAATTTTTTTTAAAATTAACCATCTCTTTCTTTTTTAACACTTTTAAATATATATAAAACTTGGACTTAAATAATAAATAAAAAGAAAACCTTTTTTACACAGAAAATATAAAATTATTAAAAATCTTTTGATATATCTGAGAATGTTTAAATTTTAGTGTTTGTGCATATACAAACATATATTCACATATTTAAAACTTGCTTAATTAATCAAAGCAAAGACTAATAAAAATACTGAATTAATACATGATTGTGGAAAATAATCTAAATGATATGAAAAGCTACAGATTATTAATATTATTAGGAACAAAAGTCATATATCAAATTAGTAATGACAAGTATTAAATCAAAACACTATTAAGAAAAAACAATCTTATGATTTATTAGATATAAATTGAAATGAAAGAAGTTAATAGGTTGACTTAATTAAAAAATGATTTACAGAGTCTACAGCTACAGACAACTATTTATACACATTCAAAATTTTAATTCTTAAATATAAATATATTCAGATGCATATCACTACTAAGCTAACTCATAATTATGGTTACCTGAGAAATTTGAAACCAAGACAATAGTTTCTCATATCCCCATTAAAATTTCACTCTTAAGTAGACTGTTGAACTATTCAATATATATATATGTTGTCCTCTTCACTAATAAACTATCAGTTGAGGAGAGAAAAAATAATTTGTCTCCCTTTCCTTCTGGAGTCTTAGGGGTTAATAATGTAGGGTTTGAAGTCAATACCCTACAATATATATATATGAAAAAAAAATTACTATGAGAATGATAGTTTAAAGTAAAAGTTTATTTTATATTTTGTATGTTAAAAATTAAGCAGTTAAATTAGAATTAAATAAAAACTAAGCTTAGAATAAGAGGTCAATTATTCCAAATATAAGACATGTAAAAGACATGCATGTTATCACATGGACACTTATATTACAAACACATCATGTGCTTGTTCTTAGAAACGTGTGGAAGCATGCAAGGAAGTTGTTCCAATTGAAAATTTATTTGTATTAAATTTAGATAAATTGGCTTGTTTAAACCATGTTGTGTTTAAAGTGCATTAGTGTGACAATTTTCAAAATTACTGATAGATAAATTTGTATCAAATTAACTATTTTTTAACAGAATTTTATTTATTTAATAACCAAATATTTTTGCTAAAATAGAATGGAAATAAAAAATAATAACTAACAACAATTGACTAAATTAAAATCTTAAAAAATATATTTATTAATTTATTAAGTACCAGATAGAATAACACTTTTCATTTTAGGAAATTTAACAGTATAATAATAAAAAATTAAATGCAATTTTTTTTTTCAAAAATGTTGCAAATATGTTTCACATTTATAAATAACTACAGCACATAGATTGTTATAAAAATTAAATTAAAACTATAAATATATAAATTGTCATTAGAGTAAGCGATCTTCGTTAAAAAAAAATCCTAAAACCTAAATATATATACATAGCGATAATTAGAAAAAATGATAAATGCTGCTTTCAAAAGATTAGTCCGGTCTTTCAACAGTATGTACTAAATCAGTATTATAATTTTAAAAAACAATATTTAAAAACTATAATGCTATAAATCAAACATTGGGTTGTAATGTCACATTAAATAGCCAGATGTGCTACTATGGAAAAAAAGTGCGGGAAAAGAAGTGAACATTGAAAATTAAAAAAATTACAAAATACTTTAAAATAAACTAAAAATGCTAATGTATATAATGATGATAATCAAACATTGCAATCGTAAATCTCAAAAAATTAATGTATGTTAGGGCATTTTTTAAAAAAAGTCATAAAACCTAAATATATACATAGTGTACCGGTATAAATCCACCACGCTTACTCATACACAGTACCCGAGTTCAAACCCAGTCCACGTTTAAGAATAAATTCCAAAACGCCAACGAAATTCAAACCCAAACCCCGGCATGACTAACCGATGATGACTTTATAACAGCACGGGGTTATCCCTTTACTAGCTCAACTCAGAACACAGACTAAATTACTTACAGTTTTATATACAGATCTATTATACTCTGGGTATCGGTACGGTCATTAATGTAATGTATATATTTAAGTTGTCAATACAGACAGTAGGTGACTAAATAGACTTCGAGAGTAATGAGGTGGAAGACACAAAATTAGAGTAAATAAATTGTTTAATAACAAATAGAGAGCATAAAAATATAGTATTCAAAAGTACGGTAAGATTTCCATAAATATTCTATTATAATTAGCTACTAGTCTTTAGTAATCATTTTACCTGGTAAACAAACTCATACCAATATTTGTGTAGTGAAATGATCGACGGGTGGTTAAGGGAATCAGAGCATTTGAGCATTGAAAATATTTCTCTACGATTTTTATTAAGTTATTTTATTCGAATAGATTCGAACCGTTGCGTGTACGAATAGTTGGAGGGTGGTTTCGTATAACTATGATATCTAAGATTGATGTACTAGTGGTTGCCTAGATTGAAGAGCCCTACAGTAATCACTTGCGGTGCATCAACGGAATACCGGGCGGCTTGTACTTTGACAAGGCTTAATGCCCCCAAGTAGCTCCAGGACACTACAACCAGCCGGGATCATTTCGAAACCCGGTGATCCAAGAGATAACCTGGGAAAGAATTGCTTTCTTCCCCATATGGTAGTATGGCGAGACGCTAACTTCGGCGAAGGGAAGGCATTGCCACAGTCATCGAGGACGAGTGCTTGAAGTGGATTTGAAAAGGAATTATACCAAACCTGGGTAATCAATTCGTCTATTTCTGCGCAACAGGCTGATATAACTATTCCAATAAAACATGGCGGAATCAAACTGACCGCGAAAGCAATAATTAATTAAGTTTACTCTGAAACCCCTAACTCCCCCAGGTCGTTCAGGCGGTAGCGATGATAACAAATTATACACTGAGAACTATTTCTCATTTCATGTAGGAAACTAAGATAATAAACTTAAAACCCTTTACATTTTTAAGATTGAAGTATCGGTTACAATAGTATGACAACACAAAAAAAACATAATAAAGTGATTTAATATCTGCCAACTCAATATATGAAATAATCTTTACTTTAACAACGAACTTCCTTTTAAAATAACTATAATCAATATTATAAACTAGCTTTAAACAGAGTTGGGAAATATTTCTATTGGCATCGTTTGTTTATAGCATAAGTAAATAAAGGAAAAAAATATAAATGTCTTCATTTGAATTATTATTAGTAGATACAATATTTACAAACTATTTTCTAAAGACTAGAGCAGAGGAAAAGGAGAAAAGAAAATTTACTGACAGGTTTGAAACAGTAGCGTTATAAACGAAAAAAAAAACTTACATGTGATTCATTTGATTGACAGGTTAACTTATAACATTAAGCTCGGGAGAAAGTTAAAAGTTCATGTAACACAGTTACCCTTCCTTCTTCATCCGGCTTGGCTTCTCACGATGGTATTTCTGACGAACGTAGGCGCGCATTTGAAATCTACTTGGAAGGCATAGTCAATTTGGAGATTGGAAGCTGGAAATTGTGAAGCACATAAAACATGATCAGTCAGCGGCACAAAGATTCAAATTGGCGGGACAGAGATCAGCTCCTGGCACTTAGCCCATCGACATTACGGTTTACTGGTGGACTTCTTAACAAAAGTTGGAGAGATTTCTCTAGCAACTGCTTTGCTGTTTTTGAGACGATCTACTCTCAGCCACGTCAAAAGTTAGAATGTTAGTTTTCTCTACGATGGCCACGGTTGACCTTTCTGTCCGGTTTTTGTTTTAGGCTCCGCCTACTTTTCTCTAGCCTTCAGCAATCCAGCTTGACCATACAATATCAATTATCCATTTCCATTGTTCCGTTTTCAGCTATCTTTAACTTTAATACGCAATTTTAAATTGACAAAGTAATTACAAATATAAATTCCTTATCTAATTTCGAATACAACTCAATTACTCTATACATTTGTACAATACAGATTTTAATTAAAACCACTGATCAAAGGAATGTGACTTTTGATCAGTATTTTTAAACGACTTTGTATAATTCTAAAAGGCTAAAATTTAAGCAAATACACCCGCAATGAAACTTTTAAATTAAGCTGATATAAATTCACAAACCACGCACACACGAATATTATTTCATGATTTGTGACATTTATGCACGGAATCTTTACATATTTATTTACAAAACATAAAATATATATAGCTCAATTTTTGTGACTTGAAATGGAAAAATCCCATTGCGGGCGAATAGTATTTCGAATTACCGTACTTAAACACATGAAACTAAGATCGGTTCTTCGATCTGTCTGTTTCATTTCTTCTCACTTCAAAAAAAAATAACAAAAAAAAATGTTTATACATAATTCACTGGTTAACATTTCTTACAGAATTGATCGACTTTGGAGAACAGTCTGGGTGGGGGTTCGAACCTAACATTTATCAAATTTGGGTGTATTAATCCGTTGTTCTTTTACTCATCATCATAGACATTTCACAGTGGTCGTTTACCGGGTTATCATTTATTGTAGTTTCTACTTTCTCCCTGGGTCGGGAGGTATATAAGGTTTTAACGGCCTGGTATTGTAACTACACTGCTCCCATTCCCTTTTTGTTGGATACAAGTCCCCATAGTCGATCTGGTTTAGCAGTTCCACAGTTTTCTCGAACGACATAGGGCAGATCCCCAGCATTATCCTTTGCACCCACGGTGGTAGGTTATGCACGACGATACGGGTAATGTGCTGCTCCGTGTAGCTAAAAGCGGTGAGAGATTTAAGTATCATCGCTTGGTGCGTGAAGAAGGCTGCAAAACTCTGTCTGCCACTCTCATCGTATTTCAAATTCGAGAACTTGTGTAAAAGTCCCTCCTGCTTCTCCACACTCCAATACCTTTTCAAAATAGCTTCTTCATAGCCTCGCATAGTACTCGGTGGTTGTTTTAATAATTTCCACCACGCCTTCGCAGCTTCCCTCAGATAATGGCTGGCTACCGTTATTCTCTCCCTTTCGGTCATCGGGTGGAAGCACAGAAATTCTTTGATGCTGTCCAGATGCACGGCTGGATTTTCCCCGGGGTCGCCTCTGAATGTCTGAATCTGGATAGATGATCCGAAGTGAGGGATGTTAATCGTCCTTATTGGTGGGTGCACTGCCTGCTCTCTTTTTATCCCTTTTCCTTTGTTACTAGTTCCCATTGCCGCTATTAGGTTTTCACTTTGGCCCTGCGCATCAGTTTGCCTTTCCAACTCAACATTTTCAACGTCTAGGTCCTGGCCTGTCTTCTCTTCGATGGCTACTTCGCTCTGGGTTTCTAATTCCATCGGGATGGTTTGGTCCTCTTCTCCCTTCCTTGCACTGGTATTAGCTTTATCTTCCCTACCTGTTTTACCGTCCGTCCCCATACGCCATTCTTCAATCCTTAACATACGCTCCATCATCGCCATCATAATCTTCCTGTCCTCTCTCATCTCCTCAAGGATCGCGTCAAACTTCGTATCACGATCGTGATCCCTCTGTTTGGTTTTCCTATCTAATCGACCAAAACTTTTTTTTTTGTCGGGAAATTTCTTGAACACAATTTCGTGATCACTGGATGTGTCAGATGTCTCTGCGCCAGTTGCGGATGAATTATTGTTTCCTTCTATTTCTGCCATTTTCTCTTTGTTTTTATTTATAAGTGTCTTCAGCATAAGAGTTAATTTTGTAAAATAATTTGATTTGTATATATAACATAAAGATACTGATCCCTGATCCTATTGCCAAATCCTTCCCCGCTGCTGATACTGTTTGTGTGGCTTCCTTCCTTTCTCTTTTTTTTCGCCTACGTTCCGACTGGTTTCTGTTATCTAAACTTTTCACTGTTAATATTTTTTTTCCTTTTTCTTTTTTTTTTTTTTATTTAGGTATATACAATATGACATGCTTAAATCATTACTAAAAGAACAAAGGGAAAAAACTTTATTTCACCCAGTTCGCACTGTTCTCCTCAGTCCTATAATATAAACATATTAATAATGGGTACATAACACAATATTATTTTTGTACTACTGTCAGTAATTCTCTCTATATACATATGCCACCATTCTCTCTTTTGAACCCAACAAAACTCACCACTGTTGTATGGACAAACATATTTGCTGACAAATTTATTTGAAAGGCGCCAGCCAGCAACATGTGACCAATAGATACTTTAATCCACTGATCCCCAAATATATACTTTTTACATGACCTAATAATCATTTGATTCAAGATTAATGCTTTATATAGGGGACGATTAATATTAACTCTGACTCTGATAAGATTTTTTTTTATTACACTATATATATACGTACGTGTTTTTATTTTTAAGACCTGGAATTAATTCTACTTCTTTACTTTTTCTTGAAA